>REGM01000387.1:48770-102951 GCA_004194415.1 Aurelia aurita
ATTTCTTGGAAACGTTCTTACGCACCCTACCCATACCGAGCTACTTTCTCCTCGTTTTTGAACGAATCTCGAGGACCGTCATTGGGACTTGGGAGAATTTCTTCAAGCTAAGAATCCATCAATGTAGCTCAGTCTTGCGAGCGAAGCGAGCGGAAATTTTTAAATGCAGTGTAGTAAAATTGAAGCATCTTTTCTTGAGTTGGTAAAGCAACTTATCAGTTTGCTTGAGCTTGTCAATGGGATCAATTGTTGCAACTTGTCCAACGAAAACTAAAAATATGGTCCATAAAAGGCTTGAAACAAAGATATTTTATCATTTTGAGGACCATTCGAAAAGTTACTCATCGATTGCCCCGATTACCCTTCTTATCACGAAATCAAGATGAAAACGAATGCAAGTTGAAGCAGAGAATTGTTTTGTAACGATGTTAGGGCAACATTGTTAAGCACTGAAAATCTAATGTTGTAGCACGAGAAACAACACTGCTCCAACTAGTAATGTCTTAGTATTTTGTCAGCGAATATGTCTATCAGCTTAAGGTTAAATATTTTAGTTGTATGCAGGGAAAATTCTTACTTTATTGCTAGCATCTTCAAATCAGACAAGAGGCATTGATATAGCGGCCATTCCTTTTCGCATTTGCTTAGTTGTATGCCCTAACAGTAACATTCGTCGACTTTTGCCTGCTGAGAATTGAATCAAGAGAAGTACTGAACACCACCCAGTGGGTAAAAGGTTTCGAAATTTAAAAGGATATTGGAGAAATGTTTTTTGGAAAGGGCACTAGCTGCCCCCGTGCTGCCCCCGTGCTGCCCCCGTGCCTCCGGCGCCCTTGCCGAAACCTAGGATGCGGCGCTTTCACCTTGATTTGAATCTCACGCGCCGAAACCTAGGATGCGGCGCTTGAACCTCTTTTTGAATCTCAAGTGCCGAAACCTTGAATGCGGCGCTTGAACCTCGATTTGAATCTCAAGTGGCGAATCCTAGGATGCGGCGCTTGAACCTCGATTTGAATCTCAAAATCCTTGAGAAAAATCGATTAAGAAGGATTCCTATTCCTTCGATCAAGATGGAATTAAATCGAGAAGGAAAGCATTTTAAAAGTCTCCATTAATGAATAAAGAAGCTCCATCTATTGGAAAAGTAAATCCAGACGTGGTTTGATTGGAAGGCTGAGGCAGCTGGGCAGGGCAGACAAAAACTGAATCGAATCTGAAGGAGGACCACACACAATTGAACTCTGTTATGATAAAAGAAGGAGGTTGGTTTGTTGCTGTTTTACTCTATTTATGAGATAATCGTGTGCATCAATTGGATTCAGCACATTAGCTGATAAATGCTTCGTCCCGAGCGCCATGTATTTTTCTTATTTCTGTTGTAACAACAGAAATAAGAAGAATACATGGTTTGTGAAATAAAAAACAAGTTATCGAGGTTCGAGGATTCGCCACTTGAGATTCAAATCGAGGTTCAAGCGCCGCCGCATCCTAGGTTTCGGCACTTGAGATTCAAATATAGGTTCAAGTGCCGCATCCTAGGTTTCGGCACTTGAGATTCAAATAGAGGTTCAAGCGCCGCATCCTAGGTTTCGGCACTTGAGATTCAAATAGAGTTTCAAGTGCCGCATCCTAGGTTTCGGCACTTGAGATTCAAATAGAGGTTCAAGTGCCGCATCCTACAATCCTGGACAAAAGGTTAGGAGACTGGCATCGTTTTTAACTGTTGAATTTTATTGTGAATAATAATGGGGATTATAACTTTGAAAACCCCCTCCCCCCCGTGTCAATGTTGCTTGACAATGATTCCCGAATGCATGTTGGTGATAATTGAAGTGTTCCAACCTCGAAAAACATTGATTAGGGGGGGGGGGGACTTTGAACTTGGGAGAGGGTCAAATCGGTCTGCAGTCTCATAACTTTTGTCCAGGATTGCAGTTTCGAAAATTCATAGCACCAAGAGTACTTGATGGATTTGAATGATTCAAATGAGAGACCAAAGCATTTTTGTGATTTTGTCACGTTTTTATAAGCACTGAAAATATAGGTAAATTCGACTTTACAAANCAGAGATAAAACGAGTAAAAAAAACCAAATCACTAGGAGTCATTGTAGACGAAGGGCTTAACTGGGAAGAACAATTCAAAACTGTCAGAGGAAAAGTACGTGGAGGCCTAACATCTTTAAAAAAGCTGAAAAACATCCTCCCGCAATCTCAGTTAAGCAATGTATATCGTGCTCTTATAGAAAGTCACATGCGATATGCGGATGTTATTTGGGGTAGCCTCTCAAATTCAAGAAAGGAATCCCTTCAACGTCTGCAACACAGAGCAATTTCCATGATAGATACGTCCAAAATAAAAGACGATTGGTCAAATAATTTCCTACATGTCGAACAACTTATTACGTTTGATCGTGCAGTTATGGCCTATAAGATCATGAACAGACTCTGCCCAGAAAATCTTTGGAACAAATTCCAACAAAGATCACAATACTCCAGTTACAATACGCGATTCTGTAGAGATCTCCAGATTCCAAGGTACAATCTAGAGTATGCCAAAAAAGGATTTTCCTACTCAGCTCTTAAGGTCTGGAATGAAATCCCTATAAGTATCAGGGAACTTCCCACCTTGTGCCAATTTAAAAAGCAACTAAAAATACATTTGACGAGCTGAAAGCCAATTAAACACGACTCCCTGGAAGAACAGCACCTGTAATTAGATTAGAAGTTTTTTTTGTATATGATATTAATTAGTAGAACTGTATATTTTTGTATTATTAAATAGTATATAGCTGAAGGGATATTGTCTATAAATAATTTAAAATGAAAAAAAAAAATGAAAATTCTATCGTCCGAATGCCAACATCAATGTTATATTTTCCTCCACATAATTTTACTTCTTCTGTCCAGCTTCCTTTTATTTGTTTCGGCATCATTTCTTCTTCGTTGTTGTTTCTCCTGCCTTAAAGGCAGGTGATAGGTCGGCTTTTTTCAGGGTATCCGGAAATTAAAAAGTTTCAATCATTGAGTTAGCAATTTTGGTAACCTCACTAAAACATAATGCGGAGGACAATTTCAACATCTTAACTGGAATGTTGCCACTAACAGACTTTGCACTATCGAGGCGATTGATTTCATCCCAAACCTCTGTCGTATTAAATTTGCAGAAACTAAATTGGTGATTGGATTCGGTTAACTGCTTGATTCGGACTATACTTTGATGCGTTTTATACCTTTCAATAGCTGCAATCACCGACTTATCCACAATACTATGCCTATCGATTTCTAACATGTCTGTTATATTAGTGGAGTAAGTGTTAAAACATTCACTGATATCCTTGTCATTTTTCAGCACTGACCCATTTTCTACTAATGTTATTTTATTTGCACCATTTTGGTAATTGTTAGACAGAAGAGGCTTAAAAGTCCTCCAAAAGACTTTATTCTTACCAACTTCATTTGGATGTAGATTCTCATAAAATGTTCTTTTAGCTGTTTTATTCAGCCGAACCATTAGATTCCTTTGTTTCTTGTATTCAACAATATCCTCAGCACTTTGTCTCATTAGAAACCCTTTTTAATCTGGTGCGCTTCATCATTGCCTTTCTCAGCTCTTTGTTCACATGGGGCTTATTTTCCCCTCGAGCAGTGACTGTTTTTAGAGGGGCATGTTTATCAAGTGTCGAGACGAAAGTTTGTTCGAAATCAATATAGTCATTCTGGGGATGTATTCTTAATCTTTCTCTTAGATCGTTATGGAAATCATTTTCTGCAAATTTCCGATAGCATCTATATTTGATCTTCTTAGGGGGCAACTTAACACTAGTTGTCTTGAGTATAGTATACACTAGATGATGGAAATCACTAAAACCTGTTTGAAATGTCTGGCTGGAAAAGCAACTGCACTTGATAAATTTTACAGTGCCGGTACCTAGGTTTCGGCACTGCAAGTTAGTTAAAGTGCCGAATCGTAGGTTTCAGCACTGAAAAATTTGTCAAGTGCCGCCATGTAGAGGGCATGGCTTGGGAAATGAAAATAATGAATCGCGCCGCATTATTTTTGACCCCGACGCCGCTCCATAGAAGGTTAAGTACACAGGACTGTTTCGTGGCTGTCAAGGTACTAGAAAGCGAAAACTAATACCTTGGCTGCGGAGGCTGGTTCTTAAAGACAAATGACGGATATATAGTGCCTGGTTTAAAAATAGAACAAAAGATGTCTGAGTGCCTTCATTGTCCAGTACATTTGATAATTTCTCGAGGTCATCAAATACAATGGAATACAATAGGCTATATTTGGATTGCCCAGGCCCCTGATTTAAGTCGCCTTATATCTCCGTCATTTGTCTTTAAAGCCAACAAATACAATAGGCTTGACGTCATGCGAGACCACTCAACACAAAGAGATTTCGTCTGAAGGTACTTGAAATCGAAAACTAATACCACGGCCGTTCATAGGCTACGGCTGTGTGACTCACTTGAGAAATTCCACAGACTGAGCGTCACCAAAGGATATCAATAAGGATCAGCAACAACAAAGGGAAATGTAATCCTTTCTATCAAGACCTAATTGCTACCTATTTTAACGGATTGCTCACATTTCTTCAAGAGCACGTGTCATACGAGACATAAATCCAATTCAATAATTCAATTCAGTCACTGATGATTTGCTTTCCTTGAAAAAAGTGGTATTAAGCTAATACCTTGACTACCAGCCCTAGCCGCCACTGGTATTTATTACCAACTCCCTAAGCAAATTACCATCTGTTATTTAAAAAGAATGCGATCATGTCGCTCCTTAAAATGTATTTGACTTGAACATCACATTATGTACCAACTCTTACTTACAGTTGTTAATTTTATTGATTCGTTTTTGTTCATTAAATGTTATAGTATTTCAAAGAGTCGAATCAAATTTTGATTTAATACGTTGCAATTAATTGATTTTATTTCTTTCTTTCAGTCAAGTGGAAAGCACAAGAAAGGTTTTGTCCCATACAGGGATTCGGTATTAACGTGGCTTCTAAAGGTGAGACCTTGCTTCAGTAGATCTGATGTGTAGTAGGTCAGTCATCGCAATGTGAAGCCGAAACTCGAGGTGACTTCAAAGCCAGATGCCTCTCCTTTCGGTACATAACCAAGATAGTCACTAAATCCTTACTGTCTAACGAAACAATGGGACAAAACAAAAGAAAGCACAGGGTTGCCAAATTTTCAGTCGCTTTTAGGCGATTTTACCTACTCGCATGAAAATATAAATGTACGGATGGAAAACAAAGATATTGCAAAAATTCTTTCGCAGACTTGTTTCTGATACTTGGCTGCATACTTATTCAAGGGGGCTACGAATTATCACAAGATTTGGAGGAATGATAACGTTTTGAATTCACTCATAGTTTTCGTTTACTTAAGTGGATTTCTTAAACCTTTCTGGTACGCAGAAACCACCCACTTTGGCATTAAAAGAGGCCAATTTTATTGCATTATCGGAATCTTTTTTCAATTTCAAGCTAACTTAGATACATCCGGAGATATCGAAGAATCAATGCCGAGGGGTTAGATAAGCACGCAGAAAAGTGCACTGAGTGGCCTAACAAGAACAAGATGCCGTTGTTATGCAAACAAGAGGTGAATTCAATAGGTACTTACCATTTCTATCTTGGAAGAAGAGTAATACAAGGCGAAAACTTGCAGCTCTAGTGCATACACGTATTTCAACTGGTTTTATAACAAAAGCCACTTTTTATAACCACAAACTACTGCCAGATTCACCAATAAATCGTCCCCATTGCTTCAACATAGTCAACAAAATGGCGCGAAAACTTCAATGATAAGCTGCATGCCATCGTCGAATAACATGCGATTCCAATGAACTGTAATATGAATCGACAGTCAATAACAAATATATGAAACTGCCAAGTTCAAGAATGGGAAGAGCTGTACATCCAACGTGGCTAGAAAGAACGATTTCGTGATATCCTCTTCGACAAACCCAGCTCTCATTGTAATTCCTGTGGCGAGTTTATAAGAGTTGGAACCCGTAATAACATTAGCCAAAACGTCGTGTAAATTCATAAATCACAGCTCTTGCTCGTAGCGCAAGAACTGACTATGGTTTTACAGTGTAGCATGTACATGAAATAAAAATGAAATGCTGGGTTTAATGTACTTACGAATAACAACAAACGTAAGAAATGTACATTTTGTTTTTCATTGCGAAAAATAGATTGGTCATTTTGACAATACTATTAATATTAATACTATTTTTAAAGCTTCTTGATATCAATTTCACATTCTGTGGGGATATCTCAGAGAAATATCTTATGTTCTGGACTATGTACTTGCATTAGAGGTACTCCGTTATTTTCTTACGTTTGTTGTTATTCGTAAGTACATTAAACCCAGCATTTCATTTCTATTTCATGTGCCTGCTACACTGTAAAACCATAGTCAGTTCTTGCGCTAAGAGCAAGGGCTGTGATTTATGAATTTACACGACGTTTTGGCTCATGTTATTACGGGTTCCAACTCTTATAAACTCGCAACAGGAATTACAATGAGAGCTGGGTTTGTGGAAGAGGACATCACGAAATCGTTCTTTCTAGCCACGTTGGATGTACATCTCTTCCCATTCTTGAACTTGGCAGTTTCATATATGTGTTATTGACTGTCGATTCATATTACAGTTCATTGGAATCGCATGTTATTCGACGATGGCATGCAGCTTATCATTGGAGTTTTCGCGCCATTTTTGTTTACTATGTTGAAGGAATGGGGACGATTTATTGGTGAATCTGGCAGTAGTTTGTGGCGATAAAAAGTGGATTTTTGTTATCAAAACCAGTTGAAATACGTGTATGCACTAGAGCTGCAAGTTTTCGCCTTGCTCTTCTTCCAAGATAGAAATGGTAAGTACCTATTGAATTAACCTCTTGTTTGCATAACGACGGCATCTTGTTCTTCTTAGGCCGCTCAGTGCAATTTTCTGCGTGCTTATCTAACCCCTCGGCATTGATTCTTCGATATCTCCAGATGTATTTAAGTTAGCTTCAAACTGAAAAAAGATTCCGATAATGCGATAAAATTGGCATCTGTTAATGCCAAAGTGGGTGGTTTCTGCGTACCAGAAAGGTTTAAGAAATCCACTGAAGTAAACGAAAACTATGAGTGAATTCAAAACGCTGTCATTCCTCCAAATCTTGTGATAATTCATAGCCCCCATGATTAAGTATGCAGCCAAGTACCGGGTGTCCCAAAAAAAAATATACAGATTTGGTCAACCCTTACGATCAGAATTTAGCATGAATCAATCCGAAATCGTTTTTAAAACATTACTCGATAGTTAACTTGAACATAGATACCTTTTTTTGTTGACAATTGGTGCTTTGAGAGTAGAGATATAAATCTTCAAAGGACAAATTTTCCACCACCTCCCAACCAGAGCTTTGGCGTTTTGGCCTAAGCAATATCCACAATTTGTTTCACTATAATGAATAAAATTTACTTCGGAGCTCCCTTGATGATAAGCGACACGTAAATTATATGTGAAANCACCACCTCCCAACCAGAGCTTTGGCGTTTTGGCCTAAGCAATATCCACAATTTGTTTCACTATAATGAATAAAATTTACTTCGGAGCTCCCTTGATGATAAGCGACACGTAAATTATATTTTGTGAAACGCATTTGTTGTGCAGTTTTTAATTTTTCTCCTCCTGGTTCAAATTTTTCCAAGTCTATTGTTGACTTATTCGCTGTGCTTTAAGAATTTGCTTAGGCCAAAACGCCAAAGCTCTGGTTGGGAGGTGGAGGCAAATTTGTCCTTTGAAGATTTATATCTCTACTCTCAAAGCACCAATGTCAACAAACAAAGTATCTATGTTCAAGTTAACTACTGAGTAATGTTTTAAAAATGATTTTGGATTGATTCATGCTAAATTCTGATCGTTAGGGTCAAGCAAATCTGTATACTTTTTTTGGGACACCCGGTATTAGAAACAAGTCTGCAAAAGAATTTTTGCAATATCTTTATTTTCCATCGGTACATTTATATTTTCATGCGGGTAGGTAAAATCGCCTAAAAGCGACTGAAAATTTGGCAACCCTGTGCTTTCTTTTGTTTTGTCCTATTGTTTCGTTAGACAGTAAGGATTTAGTGCCTATCTTTACGTAACCTTGTAACCTAGTTTAGTAGTAAAGTTATTTCAAGTCCACATTTTCATCAAAAAAAACCTAAAAGCAATTCACGACAACAAACATCGTAACTAACTGCCTGAAAGTGCTTGGAGACGATATTTGTTCCAACGATTATTGTTTTTCATTTGCTATCTAACTATTGTTTTAGACATTACCATTTTAATTGACGTTGTAAGTATTTTTAGCCTCACCGTTTACATTTAATGACTTTGCTCCTGTTCTTCACTCACAGAAAAAGGAGGTTTCTTGAGTACCTTTTAGGGTGGTCAAGCCAGGTGCATATATGGTACCCCTAAAGGTACTCTAGAGTACCCCAGTGGAAGGGTATTCTGGAGTACCCTCAAAATGGTTCTCTAGAATAGCCATAAAGGTACTCCAAAATACCCCTAAAGGTACTCCAGATTACTCATAGGGGTACTCTAAAGTACCCATAAAGGTACTCCAAATTACTCCTAAAGGTACTCAAGAAAGGTACTTCAGAATACCTCGTGGGGTACTCCAGATTTTTCACGGGTACTCTGGAGTACCTTTTGTTATTCCAGTACCCCCGAGGTACTCTAGAGTACTTCTAAAACCACCTTATTTCTGCGAGTGTAGGGTGTGGGGGGCTGACTTTGAACCGTTTTAGAATCAATTTAAAGCATAGCTTCTTCAAAGCAGCCATACAAACATAGTACAATCATTTTAGGACACGCTGTAGAGAATATGTTTCGTCAATTTAAAGGGAAGGTGCAATTGTAAATAGGCTTGTCTATAAATAGAACAAAGAAAATACTCAGACACAGCATTGTTTCTTTGGCTAAGTATTCTTCATGGCACGTTTCCAACTTTAATTTCAATGAGATATTTTTAGTTTTTTGCTCCTTGCTGGTTTTGTAGCGTGAATTGACAGACGTCGAGCAAAATCTGATGAGAGAAATTGTCAAGAGAATTTTGATGCGAGAAAGTAGGATCGAGCATCGGGTGGAACTACATTTCAAGAAGAGTACGTTCAGTGAACTATTTTGATTGACAGAACCTGCTCATATTGGCACCTGAAAATTTGCTGCCTTGGGGAAAGACCCAATGGTCTCGAAACAAAATATTTACGAATCATTTAGTTTTTATAAGTGTTCTAATCGACAGGTTTATATTTAAGTATACATGTCATCAATGTCAAGTATGCTACACAACCAAATGCACGCTGCTCACAAGCACTTATGCTGGTTTTTTAGGACAATCTGGGAGGAAACAGCAAAACTGTCATGGTTGCCACAGTAAGTCCCGCTGCTGATAATTATGAAGAAACACTGTCTACGCTACGGTATGCAGACAGAGCGAAAAGAATCGAGAACCATGCTGTTGTTAACGAAGATCCTAATGCAAAGGTGGGTCAAGTTTTTTTATGGTCGTTTGCATGAAAACGAAAGCATTATGCTGTGGGTTGCTATGTGATATACCTACGTCCTTATAGGTTGTTATGCGACGTTTTTTTAGATGTTTGAGACAAACGGCAGAACAAACTGCTTCCATGATGACACAGCAGCAACCCCAAGACAGGGTAATCTTGGAAATCCATTCTCAACTCACCGAGTTACAAACTTTAAAAATCAGCTTTCCGCACAAGCTGAAACCAGGGACCCATCATTGACATGATGTACAGCGAAGCTTCCAAGGTAAAACTAAAAGGAGATTATCCAATGCTATGCATCTCACTATTTTCAGAACAAACTAAATGGGAATTAGAAGGTGATTTACTTACTGTGACCATTTTTTAAATTAATTGAAAAATACAAGTATTGAAAAACAATAAATCAAAACTTATCGACAAATTAAACGAATAATCATAAGGATACTGGATACTGTCTGGGTGAAATTGTCTTAAGACTGGAAAATGACCTTTTTGTGCTCATAAAATGGTTGACTAAAAACGGACTGGTAGCAAAAGGTTGACAATTGCAAATAATATTTGTAGTGTTGAAAGAAAAACTACCTTGCGTCTCAACATCACCAATAACAAAATACTAACAATGAATAGGGTTCAGTTGTTGGGCATCCTCCCATTCCTACATGTTAATAAATATATAGATTTCTGATTTGGTCATTTTAGAGAACGTACTAACAAAGTACAAAGAAAGGCTTGGAATGCGTATGCAGCACTTTATAACTGCAGTGTATTTTTCCTAATAGCGATTGTCGCTCAAGTAGTAATTCTCTATTTTGAGAAAATTGCTGTTCTGATCATTATTTAAGTATCAATTTCATTTAATGTTTTAAATTTTTGGTCAGATAGCGTCGCAAATTTGATTGTAAACTCATCTCTGAATTTCAGATAATTAGAGAATTGCGTGAAGAAGTCGAGCGATTGAGGGTTATGTTGCAAAGCAAATCGATTGATCCTTTACTTTCGCTATCAAAGTCTGGAAGGGATAGTGCAGAAACAGGGAACATAAGAGAAGAGTTGGCTGAAAATGAAAAACTAATTAAAGAATGTACAAAAACGTGGGAAGAAAAGGAAAAGCAGACTGAGATGATTCACAAGGTAATGTAACTTTGTGGTGTGGATTATTATTAATTGCTGACAAGACTTGTCATTTGAATATCATTGTTAGAACTACGGGGTCCCCCGAAAAACTTTTTGTAAGTTTGGAAAATGCTGGCTCGATGAATGTTAATAAAGTACTTAAAATTGATTTTTAGTTGAATCAATAGCCATATTTAGTTGCGTTATTGTTCGTCCTATTGTCGGTAACTTTGTTCAAGAGCTATGAATAAGCAAACGGAAATTTTATCTGGAGCAGAAACCAGAGCCGAAAGTTTTTGGTTAGCAACCCATGTCTTACAGCGGGGTAATGTCCTCACATCTCGTCTCAATGCCCAAATATCGTTGGTTGTGTTCCTTTTACTTACGTTCCTAATTTACGTGTACGTTCCTAATTTACGTGTACGTTCCTAATTTACGTGTTCCTCTTAATTATATTAGTTGTATCCTACAAGTATTCAGCCTATAGTTCTCTGTAACTCCTGCGCTTGTAATGATTATTATTAAACGCTAAAGCGTAACTACCGACAATAGCCAGACAAAACATATAATATATAATAATAATAATAATAAATAATTTTTTTTCAGGTGGCAGGTATGAAAACAGCTAACTACAGCTACTTAAAACCAACTATTTACCTATTTACGTAACGCGATACACAAAAACTAAATCATAAATATCAGCTATAAACACCTCAAATCTGCAACATATCTTTTGCAAAGTCGAAAGTTGCAGTCTAGTCCTTTCCAGTTCCTTAGTTTTCTTTTGAATACTGCAAGATTTTCTGATTGTTTCAAACTTTCAGGTGATACATGCCAACGCCGTTGGCCTAGAAATGATACAGCTTCAATTCCGTATGTCGTCTTTTGGCAACTGCAAAGTATACCCACGCCTTAAATTATATCTTTCCATTCTTTTAACGAATATATCTTTCATGAAGCTTGGATTTAGATTTGTCTTAGTTTTAAGAATTTCAACCAACAATAACTGCAGATTCTTCTTTTGAAGAGACATAGAATTATTCTTTTCTAAAAAGGATTCAAAACTAGAGTGACGATCTTTGTATGCGATCCGTAAAGCTCGTTCATGAATCTTATTTTCTTTACTATTAATATGTTTGTCATGAAGCATTCAGATCAGGGGACAATAGCTGAACTGTGACATGATAAACGTTTCCATCATCAGTACTATTTTGTCTGTACTGTACCCAAAAGCTTTGATATCCGCGCCAGTGCATGAAGTTTCTGACTGACCATTTTACAGAGAGAACCTAGGTGGGTTTTGGGACTGAGATTTTAATCTAAGGCAATAACTAGGAGCTTTTCTTCATTGCTCTCCTTAATCAAAGAATTGTTCACTGTCACAGAAAAATCATTACTTTTATCACCAAATACCAGCAAATGGCATTTTTCATCATTTAGCTTCATGTAGTTTTCGTGGAACCACCTAGAAAGTTCTAGAGCATCCTGTTCTAATCGATTCTGAATGCTTTCAAGCTGATTATCGCACACATAGATGGTCGTATAATCGGCATTATTGCAAATTCTGTATCCTTGAGTAGATAAACAGATCATTAATATAAATATTAAAGAGGAGGGGCCCTGAGACAGAACCTCGAGGGACACCTAGTTTTGTATCTAGCCATTCACTAAATGCGCCATTCACTTTTGCATGTTCTATTCGCTGGACCCCAAGACCCCAGACCCCAGACCCCAAGACCCCAGACCCCGGACCCCAAGACCCCAGAAGTAAATGTAAATATTTTTCATTGTGCAAAATTCTTAGTATCAAAGTCGAGCAAAGTGAGTAAAAAGAAAGAACAGCAATTATAAAAACTAGGAAATGGACCCTATAAACAATTCAAATTTGATTGCTAAAAGTTTCTTAACAGTTTCTTGAAAGAGTGAGAGTCACAAGCCTGGTTTCCGTAAAGTAGCAATAAACATGAGCAATGAACAGGGTTCGCANGCATGTTCTATTCGCTGGACCCCAAGACCCCAGACCCCAGACCCCAAGACCCCAGACCCCGGACCCCAAGACCCCAGAAGTAAATGTAAATATTTTTCATTGTGCAAAATTCTTAGTATCAAAGTCGAGCAAAGTGAGTAAAAAGAAAGAACAGCAATTATAAAAACTAGGAAATGGACCCTATAAACAATTCAAATTTGATTGCTAAAAGTTTCTTAACAGTTTCTTGAAAGAGTGAGAGTCACAAGCCTGGTTTCCGTAAAGTAGCAATAAACATGAGCAATGAACAGGGTTCGCAGAGATAGAAAAAATCCTATTGCTGCAACACTCTACAATACTCTGTGGAAACCAAGTTTAATTTGTTTGGCGAGCTGAATACTGGGTTTCTTTCTATACGCTGAAATGGACCCTATAAACAATTCAGATTTGATTGCTAAAAGTTTCTTAACAGTTTCTTGAAAGAGTGAGAGTCACAAGCCTGGTTTCCGTAAAGTAGCAATAAACATGAGCAATGAACAGGGGTCGCAGAGATAGAAAAAATCCTATTGCTGCAACACTCTACAATACTCTGTGGAAACCAGGTTTAATTTGTTTGGCGAAGTCCATACGCTGACGTCGATTCCGTAGGAATTTTTTGTCCCCTAAATCACCTTGCACCATCGTCAACTACACCATCTGACGATCCAAAAGGGTGGACATCTGGGGGCGTGGTAGGTCCTTCACAAATGACCTCTAAAGTTGACCCCTGTGGCGGTATTGAGTCATTGCCCTACAGCAAGTTTCTAGTCTTTGAGTTAGTCGGAACAGTGTTTGTGTGTTAAAAAATATGTTTTGATATCGGTCTTCGCATATTAATTGAGCGAAAAGCAATGCGGAATGAAGAAATTGGGCTAAAACTACTGCGCATGCGCGAACATATTTTTACAAAAATTAATCGTTGAAGTTCTGAAATATAGTTATTTTCAAATGGAATTCGATTAACAGTACACTCAACTATGGGCTACGAAGACATCAAGTGAAAAAACTGCATATAAAAACAAATTAAAACCAAACGCAAATGCAAACCAAACCCTGTATAGAAGATCCAAACCGATTAATGAGTCAAACTAAGAGGCCCTGAGAAAAGTCAACCCGGGTGAGTTTCAACTCGGCTGCTAGAAAAACCTTTGTTATTGGTGAAATCGTTTATATGAGAAAATTTCAACCCGGGGCGAATTCAACTCGCTTTCTCAACCCGGGTGGAAATTTTGCCCCGGGGCGAAATTTGCATGTAAACGCAAAATGTTCTCAACCCGGGGCGAGTTGAGGAATTCGCAATAATTAACAAAGAGCCAAAGACGACTCTTAGACTGAAAATCAAGGTTTGGCGCCAAAGAAGCCTTTGTCGATTGAACTTGGGGTGGAACAGGCAAGATCTCGCTTTCATCTGCGTTCACTATCTGTTCGAGGTCCGCATTCGTCAAATCAACATCCTGCGAACAGAAAAACACTTGGAGTTCGAAAGAGGTGAGGTTAATAGCAATGTTGTGAGTATAAATTTGAAAACAAACGTCAGAACGATTGTGTTGATTTAACACCATCTTGCCAAGTTCAGCAAAAAATCACAAAACAGCAGTAAAAACAACAACAACACAAGAAAATGGTAACTCGGCCCGGGTTGAAAATCTCATGTAAACGCAAGCCAAATTCGCAACACCCAGGCAACTCAACAGAGGGGTTGAGTTTCTCATGTAAAAGGCTGCCTAAAATGTGTTACAAAAGTAAGTTCAATGCATGCGTCGCATAGCAAGCTCTCAGAACATGTGCTCTTGTAGCGTGAATTTTAGGGGGTAGTTCATCGAGACTTCATCCCTTGTGGTGTTGGTACATCCAGATATCCAGATCCTTAGTTCGTCCATAGTTTTGCATGCTGTGTTTCTCTTCAATACCTGAACTAAATACTCCTCTGTTTTACATATTTGCACTTCCAATGATGATGCATCCACGGTCATTCCGAAGCTCTTTAGGTAGTAAACGGGGTTGCACTCAATAGCTGCTTTCTTTGACCCAACTGTACTGGTATAGTCACAATCTGTTAGACTATGAACAGCTGGTAGAACTTCACAAATATCATGTGATAGAGAAGCAGCCATCTCACGAAGTATTAAGAACCGAGTTGGGTCTCATGCGCCAGTCTAGACCCAAAGCTCTGTCAACCCATGTGCCTTTAATCACTGCCAGTAAAACAAAAAGATCACAGTAACATCACTATATGTTGACAATACGATTACTCTTCTCGTGCCAGCGGCCGTAGTATGCATTGCGTGGGGAACAATACGGCAGCTTCCTCTGCACCTACGTGAAGCTCTTGTAGATGTGTTACCTCTCCTTGACTAAATGAGATGCAAGGGGATGACGTAGTGCCTGGGACCCTACATCATCACATAACTGGCATCAATTCCAAGGGATATGAGCTTTCAGTGAACCATGAGTTCACTTTATCATTTGTTAAAGCGCTGTGGCAGCCATTTACAAGATTTGTGTCCGCCATTTACCAGAAAAATATTGCTCTCCCCAGACCTTTTTTCTTCATGTCAAAATAGTCTATTCAACAAGCCTCAGACTGCATCCGACGAGCAACACATCCAAGTATCATCGCCTTCATCGAATCCAACGAAAATCCCTTCCTAAGCTTCAAATAGTAAGGACTAGCTACACAACATCCTAACAAAGGAAATTATGACTCCCGAGCTCCCGAGCTCCCGAAATCCGCGAACAGATACTTCAGGTACAATAGAAAGGACTGAATTTGTATAAGCAATTTCGCGAAGAAACATTTGTTAAGAAGGCGTTGGGACTGAACAACACGATCCACCGAACGAATTTGAAGACATGCGCACACCTAAGATCGTCAAAGAACGACAGTATGAAATCTACTGCAAAGAAGAAACGAGAGTCGACCTCCCACCAACGTATTATTGATATTTCTCGTGCCAGAGGGACTGCATGGGAAGAGTTGCTGCAGTTTGACGTGACCCCAATACCCAGCCTATTCACAGAAAACGGGATGGTACAAAATCGACAAAGAGTGATCTTCTTCGATAATTGGAAAAGCCTATATTCTATGGAAAGTCTATGGAAAGGACGACGAATGACTTGACGACACTGTTAGATGACCAGCCCTCTGTTCTCGACCCTAGAGTTTATGAATTCGAAGCAGAAGTTAACCTGCTTGTCCCTGATCTAGGATTGCACCCAATTCCAGAGGAATATTCAACTTTTTGTACATGCGGGAAGTACGCAACAGTCTGATGCATCGGTCGAAAAAATGGCCTACCTTGCTGCGCGTTTTGCAATTGTCAAAGCACCTCTGTCGAGGACTCTAGCTGCAAGAACCCATCTGGCTGCATGCATTGAACTAACTGTTGTGACACATTTTAGTTTGACCCATTAATCGGTTTGGATCTTCTATAAAGAGTTTGGTTTTAATTTGTTTTTAAATGATGTTTTTTCACTTGATTTTTTCAAATGATGTGAGGTCTGCGTAGCCCATAGTTGAGTGTACTGTTAATTGAAAAAATTTCGCGCATGCGCAGTAGTTTTCGCCCAAATTCTTCATTCTGCATAGTTTTTCGTTCAATTAATATGTGAAGACCGATACCAAAACATATTTTTAACACACAAACACTGTTACAACTAACTAAAAAAATAGAAACGTGCTGTTTGACAATAACTCAATACCGCCACAGGGGTCAACTTTAGAGGTCATTTGTGATGGACCTACCACGCCCCCAGATGTCCACCCTCGATTTTTTGGATCTTCAGATGGTGTAGTTGACGATGGTGCAAGGTGATTTAGGGGACAAAAAATTCCTACGGAATCGACGTCAGTTTGTAAGTTTGTAATCCGTTTTCTCATAAAAAAACTAAGCATACATTATTTGGTTTATATAAAAAGCAATGCAATGAAAAATTCGACCAGGATTTCGGAAATTTGGCAGTCCTCAGGAAGAAATTTCAGAGCATCGTAAATTTGAATTATTTATAAGCCTTGATGCACAATAGAAAAACCACTTTTGTTGCGTACAATTATGATAATCTTGTCCATGAAATGTTGGAGGTTTTTAGCAATTGTTCCAACTTTTTATTACATAGCTTGTTTTCGTGTTGATTTCATGTTGTGGTTACAGTCTATTTGATACTTCACAGTTTATATAATATTAAATGTTATGTTTAATCTATAATTCATACAAATTACGTATTTTATAAGAAATCGGTTGCACTCCTGCTTTCTTAAGAAAAAACCTTGAAGTAAGAAATACTGGGGATCTGGGAAAATTTGGGCAATTCTTGCTACTTCAAATACAAATTTATAAGATGCACCCATTACTTCTAAAAGATCAGTGCAAATCAAAATATTGGCAATTCATTAAAACAAATTGAAACAGTGATAATTTGGTTGCTTTGAAATTACACGAGTTTTAAAATTGAATTTTAAAGGCAACAAGGTGAAAAACCAATGTTTACGAAGTTTCTTATGAAATGTATGTATGCATTGCCTGTTATTGCTACTATTATAGTTAACATAATGTATTGCTTTCTTGTCTTTTTGCTCATTTTCCTCCACTTTGAAACTAAAAGAACTGCGTTATGAAAAATATTTACATTTACTTCCGGGGTCTTGGGGTCCGGGGTGTGGGGTGTGGGGTCTTGTGGTCCAGCGAATAGAACATGCCCAATGAGTATTCATACAGTTCCCTGTACCCAACGGCTTGACGTAATTGGTTGAGATTTGGCAGCCAGACAGAAATAGCATAGGGTGACCAACTGGTGTCTCAGTTTTGAGAAAAATTGAGTGGTCTAAATTTAACATTTGAATGAAGTTCAAAAGTAGGCCCAGGGGGGAAGGGCAAAATTGTTTGATTAATTGCTCAGAAGCTAAGATACGCAAAGGAAATCCGAGACACAGTTTGGTAGATTGGTGTGTTGAGAACGCAAAAATTTCATTGAGGTTTATGTGAAGCTCATGTAAAGGGAGGTTATAGAAGGGGGGAAAGTCCGATTTTCGCCTTTTCCGGTGTATTTCGCACACTTCTTGAATATTTGTATTCTTTTGGGCTCATAAATACTCTCCATTTAATGCCAAATCGAATGATGTATAGTTTAGCCGTGTTATGTTGCATGCATGACCATCAAGAGAGACAATACGGAGAGAGGTCACTGAAGGGGTAAAATTTTACTTAAAATTTTACAAGAACCTTTGCTATGCTAATTTAAAGAAGTGGTTGTTCTTATATGGGGGTTTTACTGTAGTACTCGGCTGTTGCTTGGATATTGCTTTTTGACGAACCAAACATTATTTTGTAGGAGCGACACCAGATCCTAGAAGAGATGGGAATTAGCGTACAAGACTCGGGAATCGGTGTAAAAGAGGGGCGATACTATCTAGTCAACCTGAATGCTGATCCATCGTTAAATGAACTGTTAGTTTATTATTTGAAGGTAAGAATTTATTTATTCATGTATTTATTTATTTACAAGTGAAAACGTAACTTTGTATATGAGAAGTGGCAACGCTGCAAATATATAATGCGGTTTAAAATGTTCACGCATGTTAATTAGCTCTTGAACGAAAATTTGGACTTTGTAATTTTGAAGATGTGGCGGTGAAAACTGTAATCCCGTGCAACTGCTATGTCTAGTTTTTAATTTTGAGTTGTCTCAGGTCACTTTTTCTTCAAGATTGCGAATATTGCTGCTGTTTAGTGAAATTCTGCGCCATTTACTTGTGAAATCACGATAAAGTTTATAGGAATCCTTGGCCATAGTATTAGTGTTTGTGTTTAATGTTACTGTTTGTTTTCTTTGATTCTTGTAATTTAGTTACTGTTAGTTTGGGTAATAATTATTGTTCGTGTTGCGTTATTTTGTATTGCTGCCATACCTCATATGGAGGTAGTGCATTTGCATTTAAATAAATAAATAAATAAATAAATAAATAAATAAATAAATAAATAAATAAATAAATAAATAAATAAATAAATAAATAAATAAATAAATAAATAAATAAATAAATAAATAAATAAATAAATACATAAATACATAAATAAATAAATAAATAAATAAATAAATAAATAAATTAGTCCAGTCGGCAAGCGGGTTGAACAAGAGAAAAATGCTACCATGTTGAAATTCACACCAATTGATACAGAACGTTTTTCTGCACAGCATATCTGAAACACGCTAAAATGAGCTTCTGGGAGAAAGTTTCTGGGTAGGTTTCATGAACCGCACTGTTTCCTTTAAACTTTTTTGAAACTGCAATGTTACAAAGTCGGATACAATTAAGAGAAAGATCTTGATTAGTAGATTCCGAAAATGTAGTTATTTCTCATATTTGGTCAAGTTTTCGAGGAAGTATGATAACTTAAAGTTTGAGTCCCTCCCTGGACATGACTGATTTATAGGGGACACTTTAAATCGTCAAAATTTCACAAAACAGCATCGATATGCAGAATCTACATTAAAAAGTGACCTGAAATTGTAGTATTATGATTATAGCCTCTTTGTGATGAGCTGCCTCGCTTGGCAGATGCTGGATGGAATATCTTCCTGTGGACGTCTTGTAGTTGTTGGATTGAAGTTACGACCTAACCTGTTCTTGTTTTCTGAGTTGGTTCTAAGTTTGAAGCACGAAATACAACAGAAATGATTCCAAGAAATAAAATAGTCAGCAGTCGCACGGGATATTGTTTTGCCGACATTAGTCACCGGACTACTATCACAATAAAATTGTTGAGACAATACCCTATATGAAAAATGGTAGCAGAAAACCACAACTGTCAATGAACTATTCTTTGACAACAGGACTATTGTTACCTAATTTATAGATATATGGGTTTCTTTACGAAAAAACAAAATGGAAGGAATCACCTTTTTTTTACTGATCGGTTTCACCAACCAAAGGGAAGATTTGGTGCAATTAGAGATGATTTGGAGGCTGCATGTCCTTTTGATCGTATAGATCCTGAAAGCATGTTGAAAGAGAACCTTGCAACTATATTTCTCCTGTTGCTGGGATCGAGGCGTCAGCTCCTTCAGCTCCTTCACAGGCATCTTATCTCATAATAATCATAAACAATTAAAAGGTTTTTACTTTTTCTTAGGATCATACATTGATCGGGCGTCAGAATGCACCAAAACCTCAGGTAAGGATACAGGGACTTCTGCCGAAAGTCAACCGTTTCCAGAAAGTTATATGGAGTTATTTTTTATAAATTAGATAGAGTAAAGATGATGTTTTACTCGAGTTAGTACGACCGAGAGCAGATGGTCGTGTCTAAGTTGCAAGGCAGAGTATTGACTCTTAAAAGCGTATTCGGAATACTATCGTGCGGGATTGAAGAGTATTCCAGCGATATCGAAATCATCATGATAGTTTGAAGTTTCTGAAAAGTCTTGTAGGTATTATTTTCCTCACTGGATGACTAAAAACATTATTAAATTGTTTTAGGAAACAGTGTCAATGTAAATTTGATTCGTCAGTGGTCTGTACGCTGTGTAAGTTTAGGAATTTCAGTTTATAGTTGATGTTGTGGTACTTTATTTTTCTGCAATAAACACAATGTTTGATGCCTGATCTTGTTTTCTTGAGGTTTTGTTTTCTTTGTAGGATATACAGCTAAGTGGTCTTGGAATTCTTAAAGAGCACTGCATTGTTGATATAGACGAAGAGGTTGTTTATTTAGAGCCTTGTGGCGATGGAAGGTAACGAATACCAATGTATGACTTTCTTATTATCTTGTTTGAGAGATTTTTTCCGTGTAAGTTGAATTACGCAGTTTTATGCTGTAACCATATGAACCTGGTACTGTATTGTCACTAATTAAGAGCCTGGTGTCCTATTGGTTTCGACGCTCAACATTAAATAGTGTTCTCATTCAAATTTTTATTTTTTCTCTGGTTATTATGATAAAAAGTACACGTTTTTATGAAGCCACACAAATTATAGTCTTTTTCAAAATGAACTTGAGAAAATTAGCAAAGTATACAATTTGAGTTTGAGAGCAAAGTTGATCCAGAAAAGCACATTTCGGATAATAGATCAGCAGCGACTGTATTGAGCACTTGAGAGGGATGCTTTTTCAAGGGAGGACGCTCATTTGATTTATGGATTGTCAAAGGGACTAGAAAGTAGCCTGTTTCGAGACCACTCTTTTGATTGGTCTAGTGAGAGGGAAGCACTTATTCGAAGAAGGGCGCTCATTCGAGACATTACGGTATTCATACTGACCATGTTAAAGTCTGCGTACAAGTCTTGGACATTTTCTTTTCAAACTTGTTTTTACTCTTGAGTCCGAAATTAACGGGGGTCTGGAATTAACTTTTCGTAGTCTTGAAATTTATGCCACTTTTTACGTATCTACATGTTATTAACATTGATATGAATATTTAGCTGGCTGAGGTGAAAAATGTTTGTAATTTGTTTTTATGTGAAGTTCTGAAGAACTTCCGTGATAATTAGAGTTTGTCGAATTATCGTTTTCCATAAATTTATGATAGATAAAATCAATAGCGAATGTTTTTGGTCACTGGTGTTTTGAGCCAATGATTTGATGAGATCCTGTGTGTTATATGACAAATTGTACTTAGGCAGTTTCATGCCTATATTTAAGTTTCAAAAACCATAATTTTAAACACACTTTTACTGTAATAATTTTGTTCTCATTAACAAAATTATTACAGTAAAAGTGTGTTTAAAATTATGGTTTTTGAAACTTAAATATAGGTATGAAACTGCCTAAGTACAATAGCGAATGATTTAAACGACTAAACGTTTCATGAACAACCCTTCATCGGAAGTAATGAAATAAATTTTTTCGTTACTAACGATGAATCGTCATGCCCGAAATGTTTAGTGGATTACATTCTTGCCTATATATTTTATTTATTGTATACATTGGAGATCTATAACCACAAGTAGTTGTCCATTTTGGCAATTCATAGGCCATCAATTCGATTTGCACAAGCTCTTTTATTGAACTGTATACTGAACTGTAAACAATGATGTATTGAATTGGATACAATTGTATACAGCTCGGTACTACTGGTACTGAACTGTATACAATTTTGCATATCATTCATACTTACGTAAGATTAGTTTTTTTCCTCAAAATTAAATGATACGTCAGCTTATGTTGCGCTCGTATTTCTAATTTCAGTACTACTTTTGTGTTCAATGATATAAAGCATAAATATGTATAAATATGTATTATCTCGTCTAACAACCTTAAAATAGTTCCAATGTAACCTCGTAATTTAATTTCACCTTTCCAGTTATCAATAATGCAATTGAAAGTGTCAACAAATATTCAACTGGAAATATAAAAAGATTCAGAAATATTCAACTCGAAACTATACTCTCGAAGATATTTCCTTACATGATATCGATATTGTGAAATGGTGTGTAATGATTTCAGATATAAATCATGCAAATATCGCATATAGGTTCTGTTAGAAGTTAGAATTGCAATTTTCTGTTTTGTTGTCTTTTAGCTATAAAGGTTTTATTTCAGGACATGTGTCAATGGACAACAGATATCAGAAAGGACGCAACTAAGGCATGGAGATAGAATTCTACTTGGGAATAATTATTTCTTCCGACTCAATTGCCCTCATTCTACAAGTATGATACAAGGTAATTGATTTAGTTAATTTATCAGTATTGGTATGATTATTTAATTCACATGTGCTGCATGGTGTTACTGGTAGCATGCCCAGTATTTACTCAATGTTTATATCATTGTCATCAGTGGATCGACCGTTGATCGGTCTGGGGAGAAAGCATCGTTTCAAATTTGAGATCAAAAGAGAAAATGTAAAGTTTTTATGGAGTGATTTTGCCACCTCATCATCCCTTTTGAATCTTTCAATGATGAGTTCCTGGTTGGCAGTTTCACCAACAATAGACTGGTCTTTATTCTTCTAATTTAGGTGTTCTTTGAGCAAACTTTGGGACACCCTTTTTATTTTTAATTAGTCTTAGACGTTCGTGCATATCTTATAATGAGACTTATGTATGTTAGTTATAACTTTTATTTGATCAATCTATACTAGACGGTGACATGGATCAAACAGTGGACTTCGATTTTGCACAAACAGAGCTTATGTTGAACGAATTTCATTCCCTTGGAGGTAGGTCCTTTGAAAATTCGGATGTTCCACTTTTTGTAGGTCCTTACTGCTGCTAAGTGGGAGGTGTGTAGCCTAAAGGCAAACTTAGATTTAACGTTTGTTTGTTGAGATCGCTCATAATAGACTGTTGCATACAAAAAGATTGTTTATCGCTCATAATACGCTGTCGTTACGAAAACTTTGACCCAGAACACTTTTTAATATAATGCAGCAATCTACTACGTTACGTTAGAATCATTTATCTGCTTTTTATTTATTATTGGTAGACATATCATCCTTAAAGGGAATGTAAGCATATATAAGCCTTTGATAAAAATAGCTGTGCAAAGACAATGTACTTTGACACGCGCTGCACCATATTTTGGTAACTCATCAACGGCAACAGGAAATACTGATGTCTGATTGGCTATAATTTAACCGCAAGTGGCTTGAGCCACTTTTATATGCTTACATTCCCTTTAATAGAAGCAAAGCTGAAATTTTCTGATGTTAAAAAGGAGGAATTTAAGAGAGAATGAATGATACCTCTTTGTGATTCTATAGCTGGAATATTGACCATCATTTTGCTCATTTTCCTTCCCATGTGCATACAAAGAAAGGAAACAGTTATTATGAAATTTGAGCCAATGAATGTTGATAAGATAGAGACATTTCTAGTCCTCGTTTTATTGCCATGAAAACATTTTCTAAACAAACTTAAATTTAGCGGTATGACTGAAATCAATAAAATAGCCTTTCGTATGCAGAGGTACAGTAAAGTGCCGCCTTTAAGAAACGACTTTATGAGAAACTCAGACTGAATTTTTGCTAAAACAATAGGAAAACAATAGGGTAATTAAGGGAGAACAATAGGCTGAGGTAGAAAAGTGGGTTTCTTAAAGGTGAGACTTTGCTGCAGCTTGTTAGCAATACGTCGAGCCATTTTCAAATAAAATTCGTACATCCGTCATGGATGTCTCGGTTGCCACAGGCTCCATTCAAAGTATGGCGAAAGTATTTTTGAATAGAGAGTGGCCACTTTCTTGCAACAAACATTGAGTAAAGGACCTTTGCGAAGATGTGGCCCTGTCGCGTCATATAGACCTCTCTAACGGTAAATTCCTAAAACTGACATAAATCATTCCCAAAACTTATTTAAAAGAAAGAGGTTTCGTTAGTCGTTACATCCAAAACGGACTTCAAAGACATCGTTTAAAGAAATGTTTGTTGTGCAGCTCTTGCAAGTATTTGTATGATACAAGCAACCATATTTGTTTAGCTTTCTCTCGTAAAGTACGGACTTCGATGTCACTGGTTTCGATGAGCATGAACTATTTTCGCAAAATCTTAGTACCGTTGATAAAAGATGGGAAACGTAGTAAGCCTTTTTAGTTGGTAATTTTCTAAGTTGCACTCATAATGCTTTTAATGCGAAAAGTTCTCCGAAGAAGTGTGTGTCCCTCGTGTGGCACTTCCCGAATTTTACATGCCATATTTTGTAACTCAAACGAACCACTGGTTGTGTTATTTAACAACGAAAGTTAATAACCAACTAAATGTTGTTTTAACTGAATAGAGAATTGTGGCTCCTCCCGTAACTTATAACTGAACAGTGCATAATATTCAATGGAGGCAATGTCCTGCCATACGTACAAATATTAGCAATTGTGAAATTGAGTACCCTGTTAATCATGATTTTTTCACGGTAAAGTGACATGTTATTTCGTCTACGTTCTCCTAATCTCTACGCTAAGCTTCACCTCAGAGTAAAGTTGCCACTAAACTGTTAAAGCTAAAATTATATGATGCCTTTTTGTTGTCCATGGTTAACAAATTTTAAACGAATAATGTGGGTAGTAAAGCCAAGTATGATTTACGGTTTACTATTGTAAAATTAATGAAAGTAATGGCAAACCATGGTTAGATTAATGAATTCAAGTACTAATTACAACTATGGGTTACGGTTTACGATCGTTACTTTAACTAGTGTAAGTAAACGTTTGTAAATTGCACTCAATTATCTTTCATTACCGTAGGGCCTGCCATGGCCGTTAACAAAAGCAAGAATTTCACTTTGATTAGCAAGGGTATGCAGCTTAATAAAAATTAATTTCTTCAAGATATTTAATCTACTCTTCTTACTGATAAATGCATCACATTTATGACTAAAACAATTGACTAAAGAAGCCTATAAAACATATATCACGATTATAAGCAATTTTAATGAAGATTCTGCTAGTACATATGAAATCGATGCATAAAACTTGATCTTTTGCTTCAACACTTCTTTTCTGGCTGTTTATTTACTGTGCTTGAGTTTATCTACTTTATGCAGCAGCAAACTTTATTTACACTAGCAGGAAAAGCCACAGTAAGAATCCATGACAGGCGGTCGAATGTTATAACGAGGTTTTAAAACAATATATGATATGTATTCTGAAGTGATTTTGACAAATGCAAAGAACTCATGCAATGATTTGCCTTCTAGAATCTGGCTGTCATTTAAGATCATTAATCTTGTTAAGCTAAACTTCGAGCATGAAGTTTTTTAAAACACACATTATATCCATTCAGTGCCTGCACTGTGATGTGTAATTGCTTAGATGTAAGATTTGATTCCTAAAATAAGAGATATGGTCGTTTACGTACGTCGAATGAATAGCGATAATGAAAACATCGTTTAACGACAATTGATTACCCAATCAAGTTATCTTAAGGCAATTTGCAATAGAGCATCAACCTGTTGAATGGAACTCTTTTTTAAATTTCCATTAACTTATAAGCATTTTCCAGAATCTATATTTTAACTGAACAAAAACCGTATCCAGTGGTGTGATGATAAGATATTTTTGTTTTACAGAACCAATCAAAGACATAATCAAGCAATTAGAACAACACCATGAGAAGGAAAAGCAAGGTATGGGAACTTCCACCGTTTGGCCTTGAGTTACCGTGCAGCTACGTGGCTTCAAGGTGTAACCGTTAGCGGTAGACGTATCAGTTCTCAGAACGGATAAGGACCGTTTTAAAACTTTTTTTAAAGGCTTGGAAATTGTTTGTCGACTGTCTGTAGGATACTTAAAGAGAAGGCTCAATGTTGCTATTAATTTAATAAGTAGGACGTTGTGCTTTTATTTTAGGTTACGCACGATCAGTCTAGGTCTGCTGAGAAGGATATGATGTAGGGCTCCATGTAAATCGACATGTAATGGCCTCACTCTCCGATAGCTAAATGCGAGATCTGCAACGGCATTTTGTTGGGTGTTGGACACAAAACCGAACTGGGGCCACTGGACATACTGAAAAGGACTGAAGATGACCATTTTAGAGTAGATCTTGTTTGACCAAGCCTCTAGACTCTCGAAAAACAAGAAGGACGCTTTTTATAGTACCTTGTCTATCGTACCTTTTTGGGGCCTATCTGAAGTCAGTGGCTTTTGCATAGGCCCCACGCACTGGCCTCCCCGTCGGATAGCATAAATGCGTTGTAATGTTTAAAAAAAGGAGAATGCCGAGAAGGAATTTTTATCGCCTTGTGCATTGCTAACTGTCATTTAAATGTGTATGGGTATTTCCGCTTTATTAGACGATGACGATTGCTTTGAAAAGTCTTCTAGAAACTAGAGGATATTTTTCTTCAATTTGTTCATACTGTTTCGGCAAAAAAGGAGAAATGCCAAACAATTTTCTGGCTATGTCTTATGTTTCTGGGGAGTTTTGATTAGTCCTTATGAAGTATCATATTGATTTTCCAAGGTGCTCTGGAGGAGCAACGAAAACAATATGAAGAGGAAATTGAGAGACTGCGACGGAGCACGCCAGTTGATACCTTATCGGATGCACCTCACAGTTTTGATGGTAGACTCAGTCTCACCACATCTGGTTATGGATCACGAATGTCTGATCGAGAAGGATCCAACTACAATCTGCTTGAGGAAAGAAATCAAGATGTATTTGAAAGGTAGGTTCTTTCCAGGTGAGTAAAAATTTAAAACGTTTGCAAGCCTGTAGTTTGCTAGCTATTCATCAAATTTCTCCAAACTGATTCTTATAGTGTAGCTGAATGTCAACTTAGATAATAAAATTCAGTTGGCTAAATTCGGTCATATTGTTCTCAAGCTACAAGCAAGTTACGGCTTGGGGATAAACTTGCAAATTGGTTTGTTGATACGAAAATGCTTGAAGTAATAAGGTTCAGTTTATTTACGCCAAACATCGAACTCGATTTCTAAAGATTGTCTGTAAAATGATGTGAGTCGTGTGATCATTTTACTTCGCAGGGATATGTCATTCGAAGACAGCCTGCGGATACTTAGAGAAGAGGTTCTCAGAGCAAACTCTTTTGTTAGGTAAGTACAGTAGAAGACTTTATTTGCTTATAAGAAACCTACAGTTGCTAATGACTGAAATTTATAAAACAAAATGCAGTTTAAATCCACCATTCATGAAGGATATTTTCATGCAGCGAAATATCAGCTACAATCTGAGGCATGGTAATGACGCTCGACTCCCAAAGGTACGAACCACTTCCTTCGGAGTTGAGTCCATAACTTACCTTGGAATTAAACTGTGGCAGTTTTTACCGCAGGAAATAAAACACGCAAACACCCTTCCCATTTTTAAAAAACAAATTAGATGTTGGAATGGAAATAAATGCAACTGTAGACTCTGCAAAACATACATCCCGCAAGTTGGGTTTCTAACAGGATAGACAATTAGTATGTATCTTTCCTGTAATATATATTGCCCATTTTAATATTCTTTTTTCTTTTTCTAGATTGTAAATTGTAAATATGTATTAAAGTAGGCCTTAATTAGCTGTAAATTAGCTATTCTATTTCTTGCCTACTGTAAATAAATTATTGATGATGATGATGATGATGCTTGGCTTTAAGAATTTCTCAGTAGAATTTTTTATTTCACGTTTATTTGTAAGCAGAATGTTGGATACTTAACTTAAACCTTTGTGCCTTACTTTTCAATATTTTTGGATGCTACAATTTTCATAGGTAAAGTTCAAATCTGCTTTGAACCATACACTAGGGCTTTGAAGGGATGGCCCAACAGTGTAAATAGATGAAGGACAGCACAGCACAATACTTAAATTAGAGCATCATGTGTTTTATCTCCCTGATCTGTAAAAGAAACTGGTGGTTCCTCAGTCAAAACCTTGCAAAGTTAATCTTTGCAACCTAAACCTTGAATCTCTAACTATGCTTCAAGTTGTTACACTGTTGTCATGGATCTATGTTACTTAAGCTTTCGCTCCTATTTGATCAAAATGTGAACCATAAAATGAATATGTCATCATTATGGTTACCATACAACCCCTTTTCAACCACCTGTGCGTTTTCTCTCGCTATAGATTCCGTAAGCCTATGAATGCTACAAATCTGTTCACCATTCGATGCGTTTTTGTCTGAAGAATCCGTTTTTCATGGACAATTTTCATTTAATTTCATTCTAATGTTTGCAAAATTCAGTGCAGTTGCTTTGAACGATAGCTTGTACCGCCTGCTTAATCACAGCGGCCTGAAATTACGTTCAGTATATAACTGACATTCCACTCTCAAAAACCGTGTCTGGGATTTTCTTTATTTGCTACATGTCTGTAAATAGCTTACTTTCAACAATTTAATAGCAACCTTTCGACTATCAGTAGTCTTACGCTACCCATAAAATGCGGACTACACATAATTTTGAAAAACGCCGACACGGATTTTTGACTGAATGTAGGCCTTAAGACCTTAGTATGCCTTAATTATTTTCTGCCCATTCCATTAGGCATGTAGGTACACGTTACCTATTTTGTAGCATCTGGTCCAGGCAATCTTATTTTTGAGAAAAGGGTATTTTAGAGCAATGTAAAGTTTAGTTTTAAGTAAAATGATCAACTGTGATGTTTGCAGAGCAATCAAGGTAAAATAGTTTTGGTAAACATTGTTGTTTTGTTATTGTTCAGACCACTTTCAATCACGCGCCATGGATAATCATTATTATTTGCGTGAATAATCATTTGTGTGAATAAATGTTAAAAGAATGATATAATCTCACTTACTCGTGTCTTTTCTGCCCATTTTATTATTAGGCTCTCCTTCGGTCGCACACTTTACACGGCTCTGCTGTGGCGCATTTTAGGCTGTTGTTGTTGCAGCCGTGTAAAGCGTGCGACCGAAGGAGGGCCTAAATTTGGACAAGGCGAATAACAAAATGGGCAGAAAAGACACGAGTAAGTGGGATTATATCATTTTTTAACATTTATTCACACAAATGATTATCCTCGCATCCTATGGCGCGTGTTGCAATCAGAGTAGAGGACGACTTGAGCAAACAACTCATTAAAAAATTAAAAAGGTCAAACCAAATTCCATGACTACAATTTCGCATTTCACGTTCTAAGTAAAATCAAAGTAAACATTTTGAATAGAAAAATATATCATAATTGTATGAAAAGGGCATCAAATTGCGCGTAAAAAATGGCAGAATCCTTGCATTCTAAAAGATCAAAATCGACTTTGTAAGGCCATAAAGGGGATCCGTAACTTTTAGTTGAGGCATTGATATCGACATCTAAGGTATAGAAATTCAAGTTGAATACCCAGGATAATGATTTTTACCATATGTTGATTGATTTAGTAGCAAATTCACATCAGTATTGTATGTTTGTTTGTCGTTGAGTATGTAGACCACTGCAAACTACGTTGTTTATGCCTAATGTTCCTCACACTGGATTCAAGTTCGTCCTGTTGTGAAGTAAATAGTGTAACTATTTCTGAAAGCTATTCCGATTTTTTTTTAGGGAAGCGAATCAACTGAGTGAGGAAATGGGTAAAAAAGTTGAATATGCTGTCACATTGCAGGTACACCATTTATTCTGATTCAAATTATGTTTCTTCTAATTCTGATACGTTTGAATAAGCTTAAGTGAGAAAATTGGTTAAACTGTAAGTTTGTCATTTCTTTCTTATGGTATTATGGCACATCTAATGCACCTGTTCAATGAAGAAAATAGGACCTTTTTATAGTGTACAAGTTTATAGACATTTACTGCAGCACATGAAGCAATCTTCCTACGGCCAACTTCGAAGCATTGTCAATTCAGGGTGTATAAAAAGGCTACCGGTGGAAATTTTTTTAATTTCTCTGAAACGAAAGGTCTGACAAAAATGAGATTGTGATTGTGTGGAAGCGTGACTTGTGTGCTTTCATTTGATGTATAGTTTTTCTGAACTATATAAATTTCATCAAAAATCTTGCATTCAGAAAGTTTTTCATAAATATTTCTTTCTTGGGGGTTATTTTTATTGCCACCCGTTAGTTGTTATATCTTCTTATTGGACTTTCATCTAATTTTGGGTGCCAGGTAACAATACGTTTTTAAACAAAATGTTTGCATGTCCATACCTGTGTCTTTATATCGCTGTTTTTCCCTGTTCTAGCAGAAGCTCTCTCAGCTCCTTGATTGGAATTTGCAACGTCCATGTTTGTTTTTTCATAAAGCGAGGCTGTCCTCGTTTGCGGTTTTGTGAAAATAAAAAAGCGAGAAAGAGAGAATGAGATGGGAGTGAAACAAGGAGGCTGGGAACAATAACATCCATTGTTCTGTATTCATAAAAATCTCCAGAGGCACTTGCCATTACGTCATGCTTGTTTAGAAATAAACAGTTCAATGAGCCATAGCTGGGACTTCACAAGGGTGATTTTGTTCATAATAAGGCAATTTGACCCTTTGCATTCCATGATAAATTGACCAATCAAATCAATGAGAATTCTTTCAGACGCCAAGGATCATGGTAAAAATTCCCTGACGCCATCTTTAGCGCAATCGTCTATTGTGGTTCTTCGTTTGTCTGATTAAGTTTTATTTATCATAATTTTCTCAATATCTCGTTCATAATTTCTAGATTCCAACCTCGAGTCTCAGTCTTGGAAGAAACAGGGCACCTCTTACGAGTGAGGTTGCTATCGTTGTGAAGCACAGTAAACGGGGGACACAAGGTAAGTTATTATGGAAACTAAGGACGCTTGCAACCTAATCGCGACAAAAACCCGCTGCTAAGAAATTGACTTAAAAGAAGCTAGTGCCTGATTTTGGTTGTCTATTCATTGGCTGTGTTGATATTTTATTTCTGCGCAAGAGCATTAATTAATGTTGCTCAATTGAAGCTTGCCTTGGCGATCACCACCGGATCTCTGATGTTTGCTCTGGAAAGAAATGGTGGAATTAATTGAAACTTAAGAATCTGATGACCCACTAAAATACCTAATTGATGAAGGACCATCCACCGATACTTGTTTTGAATTTCACCTGGTTGATCCAAACACTATGCAAAAGAAAGCAAAAAGTTGAATGCTCCAAATCCGCGTGATATGATTAAATTTCTGTGAAGTTAGGAAAAGATGCAGCAGGAATTTTATGCAAGCCGCTAGCTGCTATATTCAACTCTTCATTCGAAAAGGGTATTTTTCCAGAAATATGGAAAGTTGCTAGACGAACCTCTATTTTCAAGTCTGCTTTGAAAAACGACATGAATAATTACAGGCCTATATCCGTGTTATCTGTATTCTTGAGGTGGCTAGAAAACTAGGGCATGATCAAATCTCAAATTACTTGAAGGAGCACAAGAAATTTTCAGAATGTCAACACACATCTTTAAAGATGCATAGCACCTTGACCTCACCAATTAACATGGGAGATTCATGGTGTCCAATATTGACAAACGCAAAATTAACATTTTTGTATTTCTCGACCTTAAGAAGGCATTTGATGCGGTGGACCAAGGAATTCTCGTATCACAGCTAACTAAATACGGGTAGTAGGGAATACTGTCAAAGAAATGGCCAACAATGTAGCCTAAAAACTGTTCACTGCGGTATGCCACATGGCTTGTGCTTGGGGTCTCTCCTCTTCGTCCTGTATATGTACATGGTTTTGAGCAGTGCCTCCAAAAATGCACCTCAAACTTGTACGTGGATGACACCAGTGTAACTTGCTCTGCTGATGATATTGGCGAACTCTGCAATGATTTAAAAACTGAGGTTGACAATATTGCAGAATGGTTACGGCAGAATACGGTTAGTTTGAACACTGATAAAACAGAATGCATGGTTGTTGGTCACAGACGACAAACTAATGGTATCCTTGGACCAATTGTGGTAATATAAATAAAGGACCAATCAAACGGGTTCAAAAAGTTAAAGCTACCTTGGAACTACCGTGGACGAAAACCTATCATGGAACGAGCAATATACAAATCTCAAAGGTAAAATTAAAAGTGCGATCTTCCCTGCAGAAACTAAAAAACTTACTCCCGCAATCAAAATTGGATTAGGTGTATAAGGCACTGCTTGAGAGTCATCTAATACCCCATTCATACTGGCAATTTAAACCAGCTTAATATAAACCAGGTTATTGAATGCTGCGTTCTAATTGGTCGATCCAACAAATCGAATGCATTTGATTGGTTAAAATTAACCTGGGCTAGATAAAGCTGGTTTAACTGCTTCAGTGTGAATGAGGTATAAGACAAAGTGATGAACTATAGGGCAGTGGCAGTTTGTCGAAGACAAATCTTGATCATCTTCAGCGTCTCAGCGTCTACAAGATAGAGCACGAACAGTTCAGTTTCAGTTTTATATAATTTAAATTCCGCTACATACAATTTATAATCCTAACTATACAAACGAATAACTAAACTGCAAAGATAATATTACAGAAAATTAATACAATGATACGGAAAATTAATACAATATACAAATACCAAAAAAGGAGCAAACTAAATTGTATGCAGGGAATTACTTAAAGGAGGAGCTCTCTCAATAGGTAAACTAATCGAGGAGAGAGCCCCCCCCCTATCCTAAGATATTATCAGATGAATTTAGATGAATTTAAGTAATAATTGCGCAGTTGCTTTTCATATAAATTAATAGAAATTGTGCCAGTATCAAAATAGCTTAGATTCAACAGTTGACCTTGTTCAATAAGTAAATTTTCAGTTTTGTTTTGAAGGATATTTTTGATGGAGCATTTCGGAGTTCCACGGGTAATGTATTCCAAAGTTTAGCACCGAGATATCGAATTGACTTTAGACCATATGGAAGACTGTTTTTTCGAGACATATATAAATCACCTTGACTGGCCTGTCTTGTGGAATACTGATGAACACATGAACTGAATAAGAAGAAGTCATGAAAGCAACTAAGTGAAGTTTTATTAACAGAATCAAAAACAAAAGTTAAGAGTCGGAGTTCAAAAATCTCAGAAAGTTTAAGAAGTTTAAAATCATTGAAGATTGGAAGAGAGGGAGACATGCGAGGCTGAAATGAGATAGCTCTGACTGCTTTTTTCTGTAATTTGAAAACTGGATCAATGTATGATGCGTATGTTTGACCTCAAACAATNTGGTTTTCTTGAAATCCAAATTGTAAAGAGTAAAGAACTTTGTGTATTTCAAGGAATCTATAAAGTCGTCTATACATTAGCTTCTCAAATATCTTGCTGAAGATGGGCAACAGAGAAATAGGTCTATAGTTTGATGGTAGCTCAGGATTTCCTTTTTTAAAAAGACAGATCACCTTGGCTATTTTAAGTTTATCAGGGAAAATGCCAGACTGGAAAGACCGATTCACAAGAAGAGCAAGAAGTGGGGAAACTGAGTATCCAATAATTTTAAGTAATTTTATAGGTATACTATTAGGTCCTACAGATTTGGAGGGATTTAAGATGTTAGTTAGGTCATTAACTTCTATCAAAATAACTGGAGAAAGAAAAAGAGAATTAGAAGTTCTGTTTGATAAGTATTCAAGTTGAGATTTAGGAGTTCTTGGGATTGTCTTTGATATTTCATCAGCAACATTAACATAAAAATCATTAAAAATATTTGACATTTTAGTAGGGTCTGATGTTACATTTCCATCTTTGCCTTTGATTTTGTTAATTGAAGAAGAAGTGGAAGACTTATGGGAAATGATTGTCTTAATACCTGACCACAATTTTTTCATATTTTGACTATTGGTAGAAAAATAATTATGAAAATACCTTGCTTTACTTTCTTTTAATTCATTGGACACACGATTTCTAAACTTCTTATACAACTTGAGGTTATCCTCAGTCTGCTGTCTCTTTAGTTTCTGCAGAAGTCTGTCTCGGATTCTCATCATCTTTTGTATTCTACTATTTATCCATGGTTTATCTTTGAGTTTTATTTCCTTTCTACTCCGCCTTTTGATTGGAGCATGCTTATTTGTCAAAGTATTAAGGTATTTCAAAAATCTGTCAAATTTATTGTTCACATCCATGTCATTGTTTTCTAAATAATTAAAGTCAATCTGATTGAAGTCATCAAGAAATTTGTCTTCTTTAAATCTGGAATAATCATATTTGAATGATTCAGATTTATGATGGCTAGCCTGAGTATTTTTCAAAATAAAAAACTGGGGCAAATGGTCAGTAATTTGCATTAAAATATTGCCACTCGTTATATTTGCATTGGTAGCATTAGTATATATGTTATCAATGATTGATGCTCTATGTTCAGAAACTCTAGTTGGATGATGAATACAAGGCAGAAGGCTGTGTGAAAAAAGGTTGTTAACAAAGTCATTTGTTGGTGTATGGGAAGCATAATCTAAAAGATTGATATTGAAATCACCCACTATAAATACCAGTTTGTTTGAAGATATTTTAGAGAGAAGATTCTGAAAATGAGATGTAAGGTTATCAATAGCTGAGCTAGGATGTCTGTAAACACAACAAATAAGGAAATTTTTGTCATTTTTGTTATCAATTTCAACCCATACAGTTTCAAAATCATCTGTGCAAGAATCTAAGTCAATTCTTGGATTTGAAGTAAGAGAATCTTTCATGTACAAACCAACACCACCATTTTGAGTGAATGATTTAGCCTTAAAAAAAGTATAGCCAGAAATAACAACATTTGATGATATAGGATTGTCATTAGAATGCCATATTTCAGACACTCCAATAACATCAGGATTCAAATTACTGTGAGCAGATAAAGAAACTAATTCATCATGATGAAGGGACAGGCTTCTTATATTAGTGTGAATAATAGAGAAGTCTTTAGAGGATAATTGTAAGGAAGAGAGTTCAGGCAAAGTGAAGTAGCGAGAATCAATATTTTGAGGCATTTGTTCATCAATATCATAATCACTCAGATTAGGCAAGTCCATAAGGTTAGACGTAATTTCAAAGGAGGGTACAGAGTCAGTGAATGAGGGTAGGTCAAAATCATGAAGTCCTAAGAATTCTTCATTTGCTAAAGAGCCAAATGGAAACATATCAATGGTACATTTTTTGCAAAACCAAGAGACATCATCAGGTTCTTTTTCAAGTTCTTTATATTCTGAAGCAGAGATGCCATTGCATTTCATGTGCACATAACAATTGCAGTCATTGCAAAAAATTGCCTTTTGGTTGGCAAGTATATTTTTTTGGCAAATACCACATGGATATTTAGGAGGATTCATTTATTATTATGCACTGAAAAAAAATAGAAAAAGAATGAAAAGGAATTACCTTCTTTTTACTCTTTGAATTAATGAAAGGAAACACAAATTACAGTTCTGCAACAGTAAGGATCTAAATGATACCTCTTGCTCACTGTCATTACCTTCATGTCGGGATCTATCAGGTGGCTTAGCATCTCTTATTATCAACTTGTCTAGAACAAAATATGCGGTCTTGCCCATTCTTCTGGCAGCTAGCAGCTCAGGGACCTGCTCTTCACGCTTCTGCATTGTACGCCTTGATAAATCAGCCAGGAATTTAACTCCATCTGGTTTGATTTCCCTTGCCTTTTTGAGAATGAGCTCTTTGTCTTTCCATCTTGCCATTTTTGCAACAATGGGGCGAGGGCTATCCGGTTTGCCAGGCTGACTTTTCCAGGTTCTCCTTCTGTTCACCCTGTGACACCGCTCAATCTCAAAATCCTCACTGAGATTTAATTTATCCTTGATTGCTGCCTTTACGATCTTTTCTGTATCATCCCATGAACTTTCCACATTTTTGTCCTCTGCAATTCCTGTTATTCTTAGGTTGCTGCGACGACTTTGATTCTCTAAGTACTCAAGTTCAGACTCAGTTGTATCCATATGATTATTGACAGCATTAAGGTTATCTGAATGCATCGAGACGTTTCTGTCAATGGCATCGCCTTCTTCTCGGCTTCATCAAACTTGGATTGGGTAAACTGGATACTTACTTTCAAGTCATTTATGTCATTTCTTACACACTTTAACTCTTCTTTAACATCTTGAATAAGAATATTGAAAGTTGCTTTGTAAGCATCTGCTTGGTTTTGCAAAAGCGCTTTCACAACCTCTAAAGTAACCGCCATTATCGATGATAGTAGGGCCTAAGTACACCGGTGATCATAACAGCTCCACTCAAACAATATGTAACAAAAAACAGGCAACATTTAATAGTACTCCATGCTTTAGGAACCAGAGCCCTCTCATTTCTGTAAATCACCTTGAAATGGGAGTTTGAGTGTCAATAACATTTCAAAACACAACAACAAAAAGAGCTTATTTGTGGCCACTGGCTTACAATAGATTTACAAAGATTATGAGTAACTGTATATTTTCTGATGTTTTTAATTTTTATTTAAATAAATTCAATGTAAAAAAATTGACAATTACGAATTACCTAACTACGAATAAGCTACCATACAACACTACAATAACGATACCAAGGGGAGCAATATATCATGATTACCCCAAGGCCTTCACACGAAGAACATAAACCTAAAATACAACTAAATATACAATTTCCAAAAGCTACATATAAACTAATGGATACTCTACTAGATTCTGTCTGACATTAGATGTCAGGTCACGGTTGCGATGGATGAAATATTGACACGAGCGCAAACTCGTTCTTGTAGTTTTTATTGGATACAGTGCCTAACATCTAATGTGAAACAGAATTTACAAAGAAAAAGAACGTTTACGTTAAGGGGCTTGGTGGCTGCTTAGTACATAACTGAAGTTTCAAAAAATCTTAATCAAACCGACCAGTTTCGTGGATGAAACGTAAAGTCATTTCGAGTATATTTCTTTTCAAGTCATTTGAAAGGTCTTGATCACCATATAACAAAAGTTGCGTCAAATCATCATTTGAAAGATTGGTGATTTGTACAAATGGTCGTAATAATTCTACAATTCCAGCGAGAAGATCTTGTCGTTGAACATCAAAAGAAGGGCACATCAACAAAATTGTTCTGTATCCTCAATGCCATCGCTTGTTAAGCGTATTTTGGGTTGATGGTATCCCTAAAATTATTCTTGAGTTTGTGGAAATTTAACTTGCTGAGACCAACCCTAAGTTGAGTAAGATAGGATAATCGTATTGGATCGTGAATTCCAAAAACAGATTTTGCAGGGGGGCGGATTATTGATAAGAGCTTTTTCTTAAAAACAGCAACAGAAGATGCAAGTCTCAATTCAGGCTCAAGCCTATTTCATTCGGATAAACAGTGAGGATAGAAGCTAGATTTGAATTTTTCTTTCCTTGCCTTTAATCGCCCAATGCCATGCTGGTTGCGAAGGCGGTACTGCGGCTGATGAAGAGGGGGAATTGGACCTACTGTATACTCAGGCTAACGTTATTTATGAACTTGTAGAACAAGGTAAGGCGTCTACTCCATCTTCGGGAACTTAATGACTCCCAGCCAAGCTCTGTGTACAGCTTCTATCGAGATGTACCCCTCCATGTTCCTGTTACAGCCAAAGCAGCAGAATACTGAACAGCCTCTAGCTTTTCCATTAAATTTGGTAAAATTATATTTTGACTGAATTCACATACTTTAGCAGGAATATGGTAAATAACATCACCATAGTCCAGGTGGGGTCGAACATGGAGCTTATATAATTCGTTTAGGGTATGCCTGGGCAGATCTTTGGAGAGATATTTCAGCAAACCAATGCCCTTTCAGCAAACCAATGCCCTTTCAGCAAACCAATGCCCTTTCTTAGAGATGGCAGATTTGATATGAGCTGAGAAAGATAGCTTTAAGTCCAGCATAATTCCTAAATGTTTATGTTCATTTACTTTCTTCACTGGCATGTCGTTAAAAAGGATCACTGGATGATCAATTTCACTTTTCTTCCTTGAAAATGTTAATTCAACAGCTTGTTTTTGAGGGCCAGGATTAAATGACATTCTCCAAGTGTGAGCCCACTGACTTATCAAGTCCAAGTCATGGTTCATATCATTGGCAACTGTACTGGAATCTTCTACCACTGTGAACAATGATGTATCATCAGCAAATAACTTAACATTGCACTTCAAGCCTATAGCTAGATCATTTATATACACAAGGAAAAATAAGTGTCCTAGAATAGATCCCTGGGGCACCCCTGCCGAAATATCTCCCCAATTAGAACTCTGCCCATTCAGTACAGTCCTCTGCTTTCGATTCTTGAGAAAGCTTTGGATTAGAAAAAGAAGTTGTCCTGAGACACCACATTGTTTTAATTCATAAATTAGGCCATCGTGCCATACCCTATCAAATGCTTTAGAAATGTCAAGATACGCAGAACGAACATCAAGAGGAGGATTACAGTCAAAAGCTTTAAATATTGTATGTGTTATTAAGAGCAACTGGTTCACTGTTGAGTCTCCTGGACGAAAACCTGATTGATTTGGGTCAAGTAGTTTATGCGATACAATATGTGAGTAAAGAGAATCGTAGATGAGTTTTTCAAGTATTTTCCCAAAAATTGGCATATAAGAAATAGGACGGTAATTCCCCTTCACATTTTCTCATTTTTCTTATGAACCGGCACTACATTTGCATATTTCCATGTTTCAGGAAATAAACCACGCTTCAAACAATTTGTGGAAATTATTTTAAGTGGAAGAACCAATGCAACCTCGCTTAACTTTATCATCCTCACAGAGATTTCATCCCAGCCATGTCCCTTATTGGGATTAAGTGATCTTATGATATTAAGTATCTTGTCCTCAGAAATGAAAAAATCACTTAACAGAGTCGTAGTTACTGGAGTATCTTGTGGATTTCACTACCTGTGTCAATGGTCGTGCACTGAAGTATAAAATAGTCATTAAATATCTGTGCCTTTTCGGTAAAATCCGTTACAAACAGCCCGTTCTCTAGAAGAGGTGGTATCATGGGAATCTTAACTTTGTTTAGAACAGTGTTTATTAAGTTCCAATAGGTTTTGCTACTGGTCCCTGGATTAGCCAAAGTCTTTCCTGCCTTAAGGAAGTAATTCCGCTTAGCTTCCTCAATCAGTCTTGTGCCTTCAGATATCATCTTTTGTATACCTTCAAGCTTGTCGTCTGGCCGACCACTCCTCACAAAACTTTTATATGCACGATTTTTTTTCCTGAGAAAGTTTTTGACGGCTTGCGTTATCCAGGGTGCTTGGCGAGGTCTAATTGTTTTAACTATATTAGGAATGAAATTAGAATAAATGTTCAAAAGGACTTCATTGAGTAGTTTTACCTGTTCATTAGGGCATATGATGTTGTCAAGATGTTCGTGCCAAGTAAACATTTCAATGCTTTTCCTGATGGCTACAAAGTCTGCCTTATCGTAGTACCAAATCTTGCGGGTGTATGGAGGTAGTGCTATGTTTGAGACAGATAATTTACCGTAAACAATTTGATGGTGGCACTGCTCATGTAGTGACGGATGAACACCAGACTCAATGATGAGGTTAGGTTGATCAGTAAAAATTAAGTCAATGCAGGATTTAGAATCACCCATCAAATGGGTTGGTTCTGATATCAACTGATGAAGACCATTGTCAGACGCTAGTGGCTCACATAGTTTTCCCTCGTTATTTTCGATGTCATTTTCCCACCACTGGGTTGATCTACAGTTGAAATCACCGGTGATAAAAACGCAGAATGGATTTTCAGCAGGCATTTTTGATAACATCAACTCAAAGTTTATTGTAAAGTTATCAAACTCCTCCGGGCCCTGACTTGGACTCCTATAGATTACGGCAAAGAAGTACTTCTTCCTGTTTAATTGAATTTCATACACAATACACTCAGGAAGAGTCACCAGGTCAGAACGATTTTTTGAAGGAAGGGAGTCTTTGATGGATAGCCCACCACCACCCCTTTTCCAATTTTGAGGATGGTTATCTTTAATAAACGTATATCTATCTAGCGCCAGTTTATCCTCATCAACAGTGCTGTCAAGGTGGGTCTCAACAATGCCAATAAGGTCATAATTATACACCGAATTATAAGCATCTATAAGAGAGACTCGTAAAAAGTCATGTGCAGCAATGCTATTTAAATTCCAAGTACAAAAATCAAGTGTTTCAGGACCGGGATTCGTTTCATCCACCACTGAGCAGAATTACCCTGAAAACCAACCATTGCGTATGAAGTATGTCGCATGTCATACACCCAATATAAAAATAGGCATACATGAAGAGAAATTGCTTCAAAGCCACATGCTTATACCGAACAAGACTGATGACACCGAGAGGGATTCGCTTGAAAGGCTCTATAGTCGCGTAAAGTACTGTCTTCGCAAGGTGATGCACGCGGGCGAACAAAAGCAAAAAGCATGACTGTGTTGTCACAGAGTGCACTGAAACAAACTGTATTGCTAATGTAATAGGCAGAGCAAGGATTGAGATTGCGATGAAACAATAACAAAACCAATATAATTTGAGGATTTGAAAAAGCAATGAAAAGGGCTTAACATTTTTCCTCAGTGGGGACGATTTTTGCATGGATCCACCCTATTGTTGCTCTCCATTGATTGATTTCAACCGGCATCATCGTATGGAAATCTTCTTGCTGTTCCTAAGGAGCAATCATTCACAAAGCAACCACCATCGGAAAAGAAGGGAAATGAAAATGAGGGGAAATAACCTAAGCAAAAATACCACAAAGAGAAGTACACTAAGGGAACACAACAGAACAGAACGTACATCACATTGATAAACAACACAAAGTAGAAATAAACAATAAGGAATACAATAGTTATGGTTTAACGATTCAAAAGACTAAGATAGGTTAGAAGTTTAATGCGCCATTTCAAAAGATTCAATTTGCAAACAAATAGAGTAAGGGCTATTTTCCAGTCAGCAGAATTCCCCGAGCGTGAGGGACTTCCACCAAGTGGTGATTTTAATATATTTTCTTCTATCTAATATCATATAATATCTTTCTGATATCTAATATCTAATATTATAAAATATCTTTCTGATGTTGACAATGAGACTACTTGATAGATACATATGACATTGTCTGTCTAGAGATTCCAGATTGTTTACATTATTGCTCATATAGAACATTTCTAACCGCTATTCAAATTTTAGTACTCTGCAAATGGTTTGAAAGAAAGAAAGCCACAACAGAAATTTGTAATGCAATATTTACTTGATTTTTGCACTGATTGTGAATATAGGACCCTCTGGTTTTGCAGCAACCTCGAATTTCTGCTTTCTTCTATCATAAGGCGGATTTACAGTCAGCGGACTTTTCTGAGCAGGCGGAAATTAGCGCTGCAATCACTTTTCCGATTTACACAAAACAAGGTCTCAAACTCTAAGTTGAGTCCTTTCCTACGCAGCAATTTAAAAGACAGTACGAGTAAAATCACAGCTCCTCCGCATCAGTCAGTCGAACGGCGCTAAAGTATTTTTGGGACACCCTGTACATTGCACAAAACCTAAGCTAGAAACTGTAGCATTGTCAACGGCAGTACAGAAGTTTGCTTATTTGCAGTCAAATTAGAAAGCAGGATGTTAGAAAGTTAGAATTGAGTATGTTTTTAGAGAAGATTTTGTAACCATTTTTGTTCTCCTTCACCCTTCAGTTTGGTCAGTGGAAAAATTAAAGAATAAGCTTTACGGAATGAGGGACTTATATCAGCAGACTGTATTGTCAAGTGGTAGCCAGGTGCGTATCTCCTTGTCCTAATTTAATATGTTTGTATGCGAGACAGAAACAGGTAAAATGACAAACAAATGCGAGCAACGACCAGAGCGAACCCCGCCTTCCTACAGAATTTCCTTGAAATAACCCACTCGTATATTTCAAGAAGCTTGGGACACGTGTTCTTCCACCCTAGAGGGCCGCCATGCTCGCTGTGTCATTGTGTTGAAGCTGAAGCTGAAGCTGAGCAAATTGCCCATAACTCTAATAGACCAGGTTAATTTTGAGGTAAGTACCACCTTAATGCGAAGAAATTGCGATGGTTATTTTCAAGTACCCACACATATGGGGATTCAGAAAAGTGATGGTGAACGGTGATCTGCTGGGGTCTTGGGGTGAAAACGGGGGTTAAACAGTGAGCACATACTAGACGTTTACGTTTACGATGACGTTTGTCTTTTGTTTTCGCCTCTGCGGAGGAGAAAAGTGCCTATTTTTCTTCTGTATACCATAGAAATGATATTTTGTGTTTGATAAAAGTAATTATGATCATCTTTAGTACATCCAGTTGAAAACAACGCTATTTCCTAATTTGAAAGGGTCACGTGGCCACGTGTTACCCTTTACCATATATGGAAATTTTGCTTTTTTTGTTGTTCTACGGAAGAAATATGAGGTTATCAAACAAATCTGTCCATTAGCAACAGAGTCAAACGATTTCTTATTATTTCCTTGTGAGTTTTGACGCTAACTTGGCGATTTTTTGACACAACAGAATTGCTGACTCATCATATAATTGAATATCTAGTCATCAAAACTACTATGTTCGTCATTCTCTTCTTCAAAACAAACGTCATCAACTATTTGTATCAAAAGCCGTCAATTTTATTTGGAAAAGCCTTTTCAATTCATTTTGCTGCCAAGGTCAGAATGCAATTTCTCAGTAAGATCAGGCAATAGATCAGGCAGTTATAGCATTCTCTCGAATCAGCACAGCTCAAAATTCGTGCGACAACATTCGATCACACAATGTGCAGCTTCAAAGCTGATTCTTTGATTGGTGATTCAGGTATTTTCTGAATCAGGTACTTCCTGTCGAATAAGTGCTTCCTCGCTTCATTCACCTTCTTTTGACGACCACGATACGAAAGATATGCGTATTTTTCAACCTCGTCGATCCTCCCTTCCTCCTTTCCCCATGATGAGCCCCAAGCAGATTGAATGTTCTTGAAAACTTTTCAACTGTTCTGTAACATCTTCCAACACATAGCCTGCATTCAGACTCTACTTTTGTCTTTTCAGAGAGGTTTAAATATCTCTGAAGAGAAATCAGCAAATTCTGCACCGAGCATCTCAGAAAAGATCGATGTTGCAGTCAAAGAAACAAAATGGTCACGTGTAGCCACAGAACAAATTCGTCACAAAATGCATATGACAATATTGCAGAGCCTTAACTTGATTGAAATTTTCACGACATTCCCTCAATAAGATACCACGTGTAGCCAGGCTTTCGTGCTCTTGCCTCGCGACCAACCGCATATGGCAACAGTTAGCCCCTCGTCCTGGGGAAATTTGTGTGGTTGCCAGAGTCGAAAATGGCACGAAAACCTGGATACACATGACGTTTGGGGACATGTTGAGAAAAGTTCGATCAAGTCGATATTTGTTGCATACGTTTTGTGATGAAAAGGGCTTCTTGTGGTTACGCATGCAACTTTTGGTTTGTGCTACTGCAACATTGATTATTTAGATGCTTGGCCGCCACTGCAAGATGAAGATCGTACGTGTAGCCACAACATAGTCACTTTAACGAAAGACGAAACATAGTCATTTGCCGCGAACGCATGAAATCCAAATAAACACCACTTCGTTTCGGGGTCCCTTTCTACTTGCCCAAGATTCATTCATTTCCTATATAAACTGGTACCGAAGTCGAGATACACCTGGTGTTGCCTTTCTATTTTGTTCAACAAAATGACAAAAATATCTGTATGACCTGAAGAGAAGCAGACGTTAAACTTCAATTTTGGATAACGCTTCAAGTGCATGACGGCAGCCAAGGGCAACTTTAGTGTGTGCCTCCTCCTGACTGCTTGACGATGCGTCTTCAATTGATATGTACAGTTCTGAAAACAGAAGTACGTTCAGTATTTGAAGGTAATTTTGAGATTTTCACCAGGGTGTACTGGGAAATAGAGGAGGGCACAATCGACGAGCTTGAAGAATACACAAGTCTTTCGTGTCGTGGTCGTCAAAAGAAAGTGAATGAAGCGAAGAAACACTTATTCGACAGGAAGTACCTGACTCAGGAACAGAGATGGGCAATATCTTATCTTTTTATCTTGAAGATAGTAATTAGATACTGAAAACAGTAACAGTATCTTGTAATAAGATACTTTCAGCAATCAGTAACTGTATCTTGTGATAAGATAATAATTTGGCTCAATAATAGTATCTTGTAATAAGATGTTTCTGAAAAACTCTTCAAAGTTACAAGATACTTGTGTGTCCATTTTCACGAATAAAGAAGACTAGAAACATTATAAAATTCAAAGGCAATGCTTTCCATGAAATTATTTCTTTACATTTTGAACAAGACAAATCTTTATATCCAAATAAGGTTCGTTTCATTGAAAGGTCTTTGTGTTAAAAAGCACAGGGACGAAACATTTACCCACGATGCCTGGTAATTCATTAACTAGCTGCACCGTGAATCCACGGTCAAGAAAGCAACATCCAACAAATCTGGATTCTCAGATAAGAATGCTCCGACGATCCGCTTCTCCACCGCGCTCCTACTCAGCAGATATAGATGCTTTTGGAAAATGATAAAATGGTGTGGATTTAGAGTCGCGTTTCTTCACCCAAAAGAAAATCATGAGGTAATGAAATATAAAATAGTTGTTAGAAAGTCAAAAAAGACGCTGCATAGGAGCTATACAATATGTCTCCACAATAAGGAGGCATTAAGAAATTTTCAAATGCTTCAGGAGTGCGAGTGGCCAATTACACTCGATTAGGGATCGTTGAGGTACTGATGGGCCTCATGCACAATGAATTGAAAATGTGCTACCCATACAGCATAATGTTAGGAGGCATTGGTCATGCACCCTTGCGCAAAGTATCTTGTAACTATTGTCTTCAAACGTTATCTTAGATAAGTTTTTTTTAAGTAACTAGTATCTTGTAATAAGATACTTCTTTTCGCGAGTAACAGTGTCTTGTAATAAGATACTTAATTTTCACAGTAACAGTATCTTGCAATAAGATATTTTGTAGAGTATCTTGCCCATCTCTGCTCAGGAAATACTTGAATCACCAATCAAAGGATCAGCTTCGAAGCTGCACATTGTGTGATCGAATATTGTTGCACGAATTTGGAGCTTTCCTGATTCGAGAGAAGGGTATAACTGCCTGATTTATTGCCTGATCTTACTGAGTATGGATTGCATTCTGACCTTGGCAGTACAATAGATTGAAAAGGCTTTTCCAAATAAAATTGACGAGCTTTTGATACAAGTAGTTGATGACATTTGTTTTGAAGAAGAAGAGAGTGACGAAGATAGTAGTTTTGATGACTAGATATTCAATTATATGATGAGTCAGCAATTCTGTTGTGTCAAAAATCGCCAAGTTAGCGTCAAAACTCACAAGGAAATAATAAAAAATCGTTTGACTCAGTTGCTAATGGACAGATTTGTTTGATAACCTTATATTTCTTCCGTAGAACAACAAAAAAGCAAAATTTCCATATATGGTAGAGGGTAACACGTGGCCACGTGACCCTTTCAAATTAGGAAATAGCATTGGTTTCAACTGGATGTACTAAAGATGATCATAATTACTTTTATCAAACACAAAATATCATTTCTATGGTATACAGAAGAAAATAGGCAATTTTCTCCTCCGCAGAGGCATAGTGTATCTGTGCCCACTGTTTAACCTCCGTTTTAACCCCCAAGACCCCAGCAGATCACCGTCCACCATCACTTTTCGGAATTCCCACATGTGTGGGTACTTGAAAATAACCATCGCAATTTCTTCGCATTAAGGTGGTACTTACCTCAAAATTAACCTGGTCTATAATTCCTAAAGGCCAATTTCGAACAATTTCGTGAAATAAACTTGTTCACATCTACATTAGTCCTTGTTCTCCAAGAAAACCTCTGATCGACCAAAATATGTTCATAAGGTATTATTGTGCTCTTTTGACTCACTATTTACTTTATAAAAACTTGGCGAGTATTTGCTTACGGTGATCGTAGCAGCAAATCGTAAGATAAGATCCGACTTGAAAGAAATGGTGCTGGTAATCGTAGAAATCAATCAGGTGGGGAACAACCACGGAATATCGTGGCAAAATTCTCCAGCTGGAAAGTTAAAGAAAACATCCTAAAGAAGGCAAGAGCAATCAGACCAGCAAATCTGAAATTTGTTGCTGATTTTTCCCAAAGAACCTTGGATAAGCGGGCAGCTCAAGTGCCTGATCTCCTCCAAGCAAGAGCCTATGGGAAGATAGCATACTTCATTATGGACCGACTCATTGTAAAAGACAAACCACCAGATAATCGTTCTGTGCCAAGACAAGGATCAGCTAGTTCTGATGCCGAAGTAACATTTAGAGATTCATAACTCTGCACTATGGTATGACAGTTTGTGTTGACCCTGAACTTTCGAGTTTTTTCTTTCTTTTGTGCATTCAGTTTATTTCTTTTTATTAGGCCTAAATGGTAAGAACTGCTAAATATCCTTGTGGTATGTGCCACAAAAATGTTAATAAAAATGGCATCCTTTGCAATGAATGCAATTGTTGGCATCATATAAAATGCAACAACATATCTGTTTCGGAATATGAAGCTCTTTCAAATGAGCCTGATGATGTTCCATGGTTTTGTATTAACTGCATAATAACATATCATGAATCCATTTTTCCTTTTGGTTCAATTGAAAACGAAACATTACTGAATCTTTTTGACTTTGACAAACCCTCCGTTATTGATTCATTGCCGTCATTTGAAATCACCTCCCGTCTTACCAACTTGCCTAACCTGCAAGATTATGATATTGATGAACACTTGCCTTCTAATATTGATTCTAGTTATCATACTATTCAAGATTTATCTACTTCTGTTACTTCCCCCACTGATCTTTCTTTTTTGCATATGAATATAAGAAGTCTTTCCTGTCATTTTGATGAACTCCATTCCTTGTTAGTTAATCTTAATATTGGTTTTAATGTTGTTGCTGTTTCTGAAACCTGGGATTCATTTGCAAGACCACTGAGCGCAAATGTTAACATTCCTGGATACACATTCCTATCTTCAAAATCTCAAAGTCAAAATGGTGGTGTCGGTCTTTATATTAAAACTTGTTTGGGCCCCGTTCCAAGGCCAGAATTGGACAGTAACAGTGATGAGTATGAGACGGTTTGGGCTGAGATTGAGAATCCTAAAGATAAAAACATTTTGATTTGTTGTGCATATCGTCATCCAAGTACTGAAATTGAACATTTCACTGAGCATCTTCAAAGGTCTTTATCTAATCCATCTGTTGCAAATAAACATGTTTTCATCTTAGGTGATTTCAATATCAACCTACTGAATTATGACTCACATACTCCTACATTCGATTTTTTCAGCCTTCTTCTTTCTCAACATTACCTTCCATATATAATCCACCCAACGCGAGTATCTGACCATTCTTCTACCATTATTGATAATATCTTCTCAAATGTATGTAATGTAGATACCAAAAGTGGTAACATTTTGACACAAATTGCAGATCATTTTCCACAGTTTTTAATTGTTAGAAAGGCAGCATTCACAAACAAAACCCTCTCATACTATCAACATGAATATTCAAAATTTGATCAGGAAAAGTTTCTTGCAGATTTTAACAACCTTGACTTTGAGTATTTGAACGAGCGTCAAAATGATGTAAACGCAAAATTTAATAGATTTCTTGCTAGCCTTGATGAGATTGTTAAAAAACATGCTCCATTGAAGAAGCTTACTAGAAATGAACTTAAATTGCGAAATAAGCCGTGGATAAATAACAGAATTAGAAAAATGATGCGTTTAAGGGATAAATTTCTGAAAAAACTCAGGAAAAAATCAGATACAACAACAACACTTTTATATAAACAATTCAGAAACCGAGTTGCAAATGAGCTAAAAGAAAGCAAGACAACTTATTTTCACAATTATTTCAATGTCAATAGCAATAATATGAAGCTCTTGTGGACTGGAATAAAGTCCATTATTAGCATTAAGAACTCTCATGTAAATGTTATCAACAAACTTAAGGATGCAAATGGCAATCTAACAACTGATTCTGCATCTATGGCTAATATCTTTAATAATTTTTTTGTTAATGTAGCTGATGGCGTTACAAAGAGTATACCCAGGTCGCCAAAATCTCCCTTAGATTATCTTGATAAAAATAATCCAAACTCTTTTTTTATATCTCCCGCAGCTCCATATGAAATATCAGATATAATAGACATGTTTAAAACTGGTAAATCAATAGGTCCAAATAGTATACCTATTAAACTTCTAAAAATTCTTTCTCCTCACATTTCTTTCCCCCTGTCTCAAATTATTAATGAGTCATTCCAATCTGGTATCTTTCCTGAAAAAATGCAGCGAGCCAAAGTCATCCCTTTATTCAAGAAAGGGTGTCCTTTGACTACTTCAAACTATAGACCAATATCTCTCTTGTCTGTTTTCAGTAAAGTCACAGAGAAATTAATGTATAAGCGTTTATATAATTTTTTGGAAGTACATAAAATCTTGTATAATCTTCAGTTTGGTTTTCGTGCTAGTCATTCTGTTAATCATGCATTAATCAGTTTGACAGAATCAATCAAGAATTCTTTGGATAACAAAAAATTTGGATGTGGAATCTTTCTTGACCTACAAAAGGCTTTTGATACTGTTAATCATCAGATTCTCCTTAACAAACTTGAACATTATGGCATTCGAGGCACAGCTTTAGCATGGTTTAGCTCCTATCTTAGTAACAGAAGTCAATATGTATCAGTAAATGGTTGCAACTCCAGTCATCTCAATGTTACTTGTGGTGTACCACAGGGCTCTGTCCTTGGTCCACTTCTGTTCCTAATTTATATAAATGATCTTCCTAACTCATCTTCCAAGCTATCTTTCTATCTCTTTGCTGATGATACAAACATATACTTTGAATCAGACAGTATAAAACATCTTCAAAAAGTGGTCAACAAGGAGCTTAGACATGTCAAGAAGTGGCTAGATGCTAACAAACTTGCCTTAAATGTAGATAAAACAAACTTTGTTATTTTTCACTCTGCACAAAATTATTTGAATGAAAGTATCAATATAAAAATTGGCAATCAACATGTAAAACAGGCTAAATATGTCAAATTCCTTGGTCTCCTTTTGGATGAAAATCTAAGTTGGAGGTACCACTTATGTGAACTCTCCAAAAAATTATCAAGAACTTGTGGTATATTCTTCAAAGTAAGGCATCTTCTGCCTACAAATGTTTTAGTCTCTTTATATAACTCTTTATTTTCCTCATTTCTCCAGTATGGAATCATTGTCTGGGGTCTTACTTATGAAGTACATACCAAACCAATATATCTTCTACAAAAGAAAGTTGTTAGAGCTATTGCCTTCAAGAGCTTTACATCTCCATCCACACCAATTTTCTCTGATTTGAAAATTCTTAAATTGTATGATTTGTTTGAGCTAAAGCTGCTCACATTTGTGTATGAATCTGTTAACATGATTTCTCCTGTCTTTTTTCACAATTTTTTTGAAACTTTGTCATCTGTTCATCGGTATGATACACGGCAGGCCTCCAAAGGTGATATTTTTATGACTCAAGAAAACACCTTGCAATATGGTTTAAGATCTGTTAGATATGCGGGTGCCAAATGCTGGAACAACATTCCCTATGTCATCAAACAATCTCCTTCAGTTACAAGCTTTCGCTGGAAACTCAAATTACATATGTTCTCCACAAAATATCATCTTTAACTTTTGTATTGTTTATAGGACCATGATGATGTAACCATGGGCTGTGTTGTGTGGGGTTGTGGGATTGATGGGAGTGGCTGTTATGTGGCCCTCACACTCTTTCTTTTGGGAGGGGGTGAGGGTCGTGTGGCAGTTGTTTTTGTTGGTCCTGGGGCTTCATGCTGAGCAGCCTGTGGCGTGATCACTAAAATAATAGGTTTTTATTACAGGGGGTGCTCTCTCCTCGATTAGTTTATCTACTGAGAGAGCTCCTCCTTTAAGAAATTCTTTCATGCAAATCTCTAATCTCTTAGTTGTGTACCATCATGTATGTATTTTTGTCTTTACCTATTTTGCTGTGTAAATTTATATTATATTTAACCTGTTGTTGTTTTGTTAGAATGATTTGTATGTTGGAATTTTAAAATGAAATGAACTGAACTGAACTGAACTTGACATTATTCGAATTGTATGTTACAGGACAATGACAGTTTCGATGACGATGGTTTATTTTATGAAGTCGAATGTCACACATTGATTGGTGTTGCAACAATTTGGTTGGAGTGTCTTTTCGAAAATGTTCCCTTGGATTATGCTGCACCAATTATTAGTCAACAAGGAGAGGTAGGTAGTCTCAATATTAGTTTGAATTGCTATGGCTTTGCTTTTTACGAATACGAGGGGATTGCAAGTTCTGGGAGGTGGTTCTTTAATAGGGGCACTCCTCTGATATCCAAGATACTTAAAGTTGCGAAGAAGCACATTACAAAGTCGCAGATTGAATAGATCGTTTTTTTGTGGCTGTCCACTGCCTGCTCCCAATGGAGCAGCTGCAAAGCCAACCAGAGGTTAAGCTTAGCTTTAGTCAAGTCCTGATTTTGCCACATGGATACATAATATTTTATCAGAAGCAATTGCCCTGTTATTTTTAGTCGCGAAAAGAGCATATTTGAGGGCTAGTTATGCAGTGCTTTCTTGATTAAGTGTAAGGAAAGTCCTTAAAGGATGCTGCAATGTCTTATTTTTCTTCTTGCAACTAAATATGAATTGCGCCCTTCATATATGTGAAAGAATTTTCAGTTACATAGATAGAGATATGCAGATGTGCTATGGAAGGTAGCTGTGTGCATCACAATATGTTTGCGGCTGATATTATCGATATTATCTACATTAGGATATACATTTCTGTTATTTGTGATTGTAGGTTTGCGGCAAGTTAATGGTTGACATTAGACGTGTTTCAGGTAATGTGACCTTTGAAGCCTTTCGTAGCATTCTAAGTGACCTATTCTTGCTAACACAATAGACCATTTCGCAAAAGAAAAAAGAGACTGAGGAGAGCGCAGCCAATTCCGACAGCCTTAGCAACAGTTGGGAATTCGGGGAATCCTCTCCTCTGCAGCGTTTGCTGCAAGCCTTGCGGGTCGATCGTGCAGCTCCACAAACTTGAATGATTTTGTATTTATTTACTATTTCCAAGAGTTATATTGTATTTGTTTACCATGGTAAGTGCTTTCCCAGCATTATTCAGTCGTTTTATCATCATTTCGCCCATTTCTGAGTATACTTGGAGCCATTTTAGTTGACATATTTTCCTTCGAGTTTGAGGCGGCTTGGTTTTAGGCCAAGCTGGCCTCTGATGAAGTTTAGCTCTTTACCGGAGTAATTAGCAGTTATTTTGCAATACAACTCGACAACAAGCAATGTTTAGAATCCTTTAAAGCACAATAATGAAACTGTGTATCGTTTAGCCCTAATATACAAACCATAATAGGCCTAACCGAACTCCTTGTCAAGGACTTCGACCGCTCCAAACTCGAAGGAAAACAACTCAACTAAAATGGCTCAAAGTATACTCAGAAATGTGCGAAATGATGATAAACCGACTCAATAGTGCTGGAAAATCACTTACCATACTAAAACATGCCATATGACTCTTGGAGAAAGTAAATAAAGAGAAAACGATTCAAGTTTGTACAACGACATGAATGCCACACCGATTTCAGTTGATACTGGAGAGGAGAGGATTCCCTAGATTTCCGACTTGTTACTAAGGCTGTCGGAATTGGCCGCGCTCTCCTCAGTCCCTTTTTCCTAATTGCGAAATGGTCTATTTATGGATATATGAATATATGATACGAACTTTCATACTTTTCTGTCATTTTAGCGTTTTATTGAAAATGCATATGGATTCCTTTGTATTTAGATGTAAGAAGATGCATGTGCGAGTTCCTTGAGAATATTTGCATTTGAAAGCTTTGATTCCAGGAAGTACTGGGTGAAGCGGGGAAGATGTCCCACTTTTCAAAATTCATAGTGCCAAGAGTACTGGATGGATGTGAATGAATCGAAATTTAAGTTAAAAGCCGATTAACCCAAGTAGTTTTGTAATATTTCTCGCGTTTTTACGACCACTGAAACTATAGGTTAATTCGGCTTAACGACATTTTCTTGGTTGTGAAATGCCTGAAAAGGGGGCCAAGACACTCGATCAAATTGGAAGGAATCTCCTCACACAGAGCAATACGGAAGGGAATTTCATCTCGCTCAAGAGTGATAGGAAATTGATTTTCAAACAAATACTGAAGTTTTTCAATCTCATTGTAATGACTTTGCAGACAATGTTTCTTACCCGCGAAAAATTATACTTTCGTTATTGTTCTGTGGGAGGATGTTCTTTACGATTTGTTCAAATATTTTGGGCCCTTTTGCAGGCATTTCGCAACCAAGAAATTTTCATGAATTTACCTATATTTTCAGTTCTCATAATAGCGAGAGAAAAATTACCAAAATACTTCAATCTTTCTGCTGTCAAGCAGGAGTCGAGTCGAATTCTGCTCGATAGCGGATAGATTGAACTATTTTTGTAATTTTTCTCTCGTTATTATGAGCACTGAAAATATAGGTAAGTTAAAGTTCGACTGATTCCAATCGATACAATACTCTTGGTGGTATGAATTTTCAAAAGTGGGAACTTTTGGCTCACCCGGTTGATATGATATGATGTATAGTTACTATAGACATTTCCCGGAATGTTAACGAAAAATGTTTGTTCAGTCTAACCCATTTAAGGAGTTTCATTTTTCAGCAAATTAAAGGTTTCTTTGGTTCAACATGCGCATTTTCTTGACTCGATGTGGAATGATCATATCACGATGTTTATGTTTGCTAATGTCAAGATCCAAATCCTTATTCAATAAGTTAAATAAAAAAAATATTTTCAACTTTGCATCTGCGTCAGAAAATTGTGATATGCATTTGCAATAAGAAAGATAAAATTTCATACCGCATGTTAGTGATTTATTGATCGATGGACGTACTGATTGAATGACTGTCTGATTGAGTGATTAATTGATTAACGAAGTGACTGATTGATTCTAGATGACAGTGACTCTGAATCGAGATCTTCAGCGGAGAGTGAGTCAGACACTGAGCATTTCGAAGTTGGGCGCAGTATTCAAGTTCAAGTAAGTATTGCAAAAAGTTTAATTGCTTTTACAATGATGTACAATGCATCTATACATTCGTTTATGTCTTTTAAAAGCTTGAAGGAGCTGTCAAAGTTTCGCAAAACTAGATTTGTAAAATTGTTGCAAAATCGTTTCCTGAAGCTTCCCTAAAACTTTTTGGAGGATAGTAAAACGTTCTATCTGGACTCTACCGGGTGTCCCAGAAAGGATGAACGGAGAAAAACCGTGACACCAAATAAAGTAATCTACCGAAATCAGTGATTCGAACGTTGTTTTGTAGCTTAATAGCTAGGTTACGTCGCTACTATTTTGTGCTATTTTTATCGAGATTGCAAACTGATTAAAGTAAGGATTTATTGAATACAGACAGTTCTAAAATCCATCAAAATTCATCACCAACAGTAGATCGATTTTTTTTTTATATTCCCATAAAAATTTACAATCAACATACAACAGTTACAAGACGATGCCACAAGGAGCATGGAAATAAATAGCAACCCTGCCAGCATAGCATTTAACAAATTACATATTACAAATAGTAATTACAAATAACAATATTGCAAATAACAATTACAAATAATTTCAAAGACAAATAATTACAAAAAAAAAAGAATGTAAGAAAAGACAAATTACACGAGAGAGGAGGTTTTGAACAACAACTTATTGAAACCGTTCTGAGGCCTGAATGTATTTCAAAGTTGCCTCGATAATTTTTGTATTTGAATCTAAAGGTAACTTTTCGTGGCCATGCAGGATGATTTGGAGAAAATTTTCATTCGAAAGGTTTACCAATCCATGGGGTCGCAATATCGCATTCACGCTGCTGAGAAGATCACGTCTATCTGTATCATAAGCATGGCAGAGCAGCAAAAAGTGTTCCGTATCCTCAATACCATCATTTATCGGGCACAAAGGATTTAAAGTATCGTTGAAGTTATGTTTGAATTTGTGAAAATTCAGCTTGCTGAGTCCAACACGAAGCTG
>REGM01000387.1:103352-118715 GCA_004194415.1 Aurelia aurita
AGTTGTGCGGCAAGCCTGATTTTTTACTAAAATTTCATTTTTCAAATAGTTCTCAAAGGGGTCTGGAAACCGGAAATTCAACTATTTTTGCATAATTCTGAAAATATGACAACTTTCAAATTCTTATGGAAAAAAGACCGCAATTTTGCCACACTACCCTTATATATCTGGTGAAAGCTCAGAATTTCCTCTACAAACTCATATAAAGGGAGTTGTGCGGCAAGCCTGATTTTTTACTAAAATTTCATTTTTCAAATAGTTCTCAAAGGGGTCTGGAAACCAGAAATTCTAACATTTTTCCATAATTCTGAAAATATCACAACTTTCAAATTCTTATGGGAAAAGAACAGAAATTTTGCCACACTACCCTTACATATCAGGTGAAAGCTCAGAATTTCCTCTACAAAGTCATATAAAGGGAGTTGTGCGGCAGGCCTGATTTTTAAACTAAATTCGCCGATTGTTGCACTTACCTTTGCTCGACGGCATAATGGGCCTAGCTTCTTACTGTCCTCTGTCGGGCATCCAGAAATAAATCCAACAGCTTTTCTGCAACCATGCAAGGAGATTTTGATACAATCATTACTGTTCATCAATACTAACTGAACATTCTAAGTTATTTTACTTGATTTTGCGATTTGTGCCTTGATTTGTCCACAGTGTTTCGAAGACTTGCACACTCGTGCAGATTCGCGGCAAAATGCGCACGCATGGGTTTTGGCGGCCATGACACTTAAATGCAAATTTCCCCTATCTTATATTTGGCGGGAAAAGTTTCACCACTGCCTGGACTGAAATCTAGGCCCATTAGACAGCAGTCGAGTAGATGGAAGCTTCAACAGGGCCTAGTAGCTGCTTCTGGTAGAGGGTCCTGGAAAGTTACTAGGATACCGTGCTATGAACCAAAAACTTAGAACGGAGCATGGCATACGTGTACCAAGACGGCTTGTTTATGATGTCATGTGGCATGCAGATCCACAAGCAATGGAAGCTAGAAGTGTAAAGAAGAAGAAAAAGAAAAAGAAACCTAAGAAGCCCTTCTCATCAGATGGACCAAATTGGACTCTGTCTCTTGATGGACACGATAAAATGATGGGATTTCAAAACTGCACGTTTGCCTTCGCAATATATGGTTGCTTGGACACCTTTTCGAGGAAGATTCTTTTTCTTAAAGTTTGGAATGGAAATGCAGACCCCAAAATCGTTGGTAATTTTTTCTTGCAGTATCTTGTGGAAAGCAAGACTTTGCCATGCTACTTACGATTGGATAGAGGAACTGAAACAGGATTAATGGCAACAATACAATGTTATTTGCGGCAAAAGCAAGGTGATCTTGAAGACTCCATTGATGCTGTCATATATGGTCCCTCCACATCTAATAAGATGTAAAGATGGTGGAGGGATTTGCATGAGCGAATGGAGAAGGCTATAAAACTTCATCTTCAGTTTCTTTTGGAATCTCATCCCTATGACCCATCCAATCAAAGGGATCGCAAATTGATGTCATATTTGTTTATTCCTGTGATCCAAAGAGAGTGTGATGTGTTTGTGAGGCTGTGGAATTCTCATAGAATTAGACAACATCATGGGTTAGAGCTGCCAAGTGGAATACCTAACCACTTATATGCATTTCCTAAACAGTATGGTGCAACTGAAAAGGGCATAACACTGTCAGAACCAGATCTAATTGAAGTTGCTGAACTCTCAGATCTTGCTTCTCCTATGCAATATCTTAGTCAAGAAGATCACCTCAAGCTTTATCAACTTCTTCCAGAGCCAGAAAAAATTGAATGTAAAGATTTAGTTGCTGCTTTCAAGTTTCTGAGAAGTTCAGATGCTACCCTGTAATTTAACTTGACAATTTTTGATATGGAGAACTTGGCGATTTTACAATGCATCCATACATAATTTAGAAATTGTGTTAAAGTTGTTTTATGAGTTATCCACGGTTTGTTCACTTGTAACTAAACAGAAAATATAACAACAGTAAAAAAACTTTAAGAAGGTTTCTGTCTTACATAACACATCATACTATTGATCTAAGTATGAATAAGAACATAACATGCAACTACATCAGCAATATTTCATCTGTAACATAACATATCATAAAACTTAGTTTCCCCATAACATATCATAAAGCTGAGTATTATTAAGAGTGGGGGAGTCAAAAGGCTAAGTAAAGTACATATAAATGAGAAATGTAAGTTTTAAAGATATGAAAATAATAGATTGTGAAATGTCAAATAAATATTTTCGATGTCAGGCAGGTTCATTCTTAGCATTTCCCATCTTAGCCCTGTAGACCCATGTAGGAGGGTACACAAACAAATTGTTATTAGAAAGGTACTTCCTTTATATCTTAAGTGTTATTATTTGCATTTGGTTTAACATAAGTTTCTGTCAAAAAGTTCATTCAAAAAAGTTATTGTTCAATCTGAATTATTTATTTCACACTGCGGAAGTGCAAGCATCTTGCAATATTTGTTACAAGTGTGCTCAGCAAAAAACTTGTCAATAGCATCAGATGAAAGGTTTCCTGCGCAGAAGTTGAGCTCTCCATCCTCCAGCAGTGTCATGGTTGCAATTTCTGGGTCACATAGGCTTTATGCAACCCCTTGCAAATCAAGTATCATCATTTGCATTTCTGTGTGCACATATGAAAAGTGTGCAAAGCATGATGCTTTCTCAATCATTACTTCATGGGCAGGTGAGGATGCTTTTGCAACAACTCCAGTGTTACTGATGTATTTCTCAAAGTCTCTTGCAATGTATTCTTCAACAGTAACAGGTACGCTGTCAATTGAAGAGTAATACACCTTATTGTAGGAGAAAGATTTCCCAAAGGATGATGGCAATTTCCTCTGCAAGCTCTGTGAAATGCTTCTCGCTACTGAATGCATTTGCACTTGCTTACGTGTGTGTTGATCTGACGTCATATTTAATTCCGTTAAAACTGTATCCATGTTCATCTTTTTATACTCCTTTATAGCCCATTTGCCTGAGCTGGCCTCATCTGTGGCAAGGAAAGCATTTCTGAAACCACCTTCAGCAAAAGATGTATTTTCTTTGAGAAGTTCCATTTTCATTGATTTTGCCCATTTCTTATCTGCAACAATGTAACTTTCCAGCTCTAATTTAACTCTGGTTACATTTGGTGGATTAACCAATTTCCGAGCTTGAAGGAAAGCAGCAACAGATATAGAATGTGGAAAAGCTGTTGGTGGAACAGGTGGTAAAGAATTATCATTCCTAGGTTTAGGAATTCTGCCGTAGGTACTTGTTGAAGCCATGGTATTCCCATAGGATGAGCTGCTAAGGAACCCTTCGTCTTTGTTTCCTCTCTCCCAAGGGCCTTTCACCTTCTTTGCTCTCGATGGCTTTTCGACTGATGGCACTTCCATAGGCATAGTAAACCGAACATAGTAAAAATTTTTCCCAGAAATCTGTTCCGTGAGGAAGCACGAAGGTCCTCGATCGCTCAATAAAATGTCGCAGGATCCTTGCGGCATATCGTAAAACCTTTCACAAGCATCTCTGATGTTGTCAATATTGAGCTCATCGTAATCTGTGCAGTCGACAAAGTCCCGTGTGTCCAAAGGCTCGTACTTCTTGGATCTATTTGGTGTTGAACCCATTCGTTGTACCATAATGCTGCTGGGTTTTGGACTCTTGCTCTTCGTCTTTGTATTGCCATTTCCACTTCTCTTTTCTCCAACCAATTTTTTTAAATCTTCCCAGGTTCGTTTCTTGTTTGCTGCCATGATGATCAAATAAAAACACTTGGCCTAGATTTCAATCCAGGCTGTGGTGAAACTTTTCCCGCCAAATATTTCGTTATCAAATTGGAAACGAGGCAGGCCTCTCTTGTTTTGATAGTGGTAGCAATGGGCCACACGAAGAAAATCAATCTTGCATAAAACTTCTTCCGATGTTGTTTAGGATTTCAATTTCTAATTAATAATTAAATTGAAATTAACTTAAAATGAAATTCATTTTTAAATAAAAAACAAAACGAATTCAATTTCAAAATTGATTTAGTAATGAAAATGAAATCAACTTGAAATGAAATTCATTTTTAAATAAAAAAACAAAGCGAATTTTTTTTATTTTTATCTAAGAAAGAAAAACGATCTAAACATGCGATGATAGCAATGGGCCACCATAGAGTACTTCAAAAATTATTAGACCTAAATTCTTATCGCTAGCCCCGATAAAATCTGTTACCTTTTTCTGGGACACCCGGTAGAAAGTTTGTTTTCGTTATTAAGAATTGTTTGCATGCAGTGGGAATGTCGACCTGACACGCCTATTCCCAAGCTAATGCGAAAGGTATTCGTTATTTCTCGTACTGATCAAATTGATCCCATGTTTTTGATGACTTTCAACGGGTTTTGGATATGACTTGTTTCAATAAAGTCATAAATGTTGGTAAGACTACTAGACTTCAAGAAAGCAAGGCTACTATATGATGCTTTTATATTGTCAAGCCTAAGCTACTGTCCGTTAATTTGGATGTTCTATGGCAAAACCGCCAACAGGGAGATTAGCAAAATCCATAAACGTGCCCTACGTATACTCTTCAGTGATTATGAAGCCTCATTCGAAGAGTTACTTCAAAGAAATCATGAACAGACAATCCATGTAAAAAACCTTCAAAAACTAATGACTGAGGTCTATAAGTCTTTAAACTGCCAAAATCCGACATTCATGTGGGATCTGTTTGCAAGAAAGGAAGTGACTTACGACCTTAGAGCTAAAGATCTCTTACAGCTGCCTAAGGCTAGAAGCGTTTTATACGGCTTAAATTGAATTGTCTTCAGAGGCAGTATCCTTTGGAACGCTATATCTGATGAGATATTGTCAAGCTAATCTATAGCCTCGTTAAAACATCAAATAAATCATGGAATGGAGACAACTGTAAATGCAACATCTGTAATTAGCTGACATTGTAAATAATTTATTTTTGTAAATAGTTGGTCTGAATTAGTTGCCCTATCTTTAGCGTAAACTATGTTTGTATCCAACTTTAAATAAATTCTTTATTATTATCTTTATTATTAATAAATCCTTATTTTGACCAATTTGCCATGTCGATGAAAATAGTAAAAAATTTAAGGATGTANTCTTCAGTGATTATGAAGCCTCATTCGAAGAGTTACTTCAAAGAAATCATGAACAGACAATCCATGTAAAAAACCTTCAAAAACTAATGACTGAGGTCTATAAGTCTTTAAACTGCCAAAATCCGACATTCATGTGGGATCTGTTTGCAAGAAAGGAAGTGACTTACGACCTTAGAGCTAAAGATCTCTTACAGCTGCCTAAGGCTAGAAGCGTTTTATACGGCTTAAATTGAATTGTCTTCAGAGGCAGTATCCTTTGGAACGCTATATCTGATGAGATATTGTCAAGCTAATCTATAGCCTCGTTAAAACATCAAATAAATCATGGAATGGAGACAACTGTAAATGCAACATCTGTAATTAGCTGACATTGTAAATAATTTATTTTTGTAAATAGTTGGTCTGAATTAGTTGCCCTATCTTTAGCGTAAACTATGTTTGTATCCAACTTTAAATAAATTCTTTATTATTATCTTTATTATTAATAAATCCTTATTTTGACCAATTTGCCATGTCGATGAAAATAGTAAAAAATTTAAGGATGTAGCCAAGCCATTCAGCTACCAAACAACTGGTGGCTTCCTGGTTAAACGTGGAAAAGCTTTCCCGTTACGATCGGAATGTCATGACCTTCAAGATTATGAACGGACTATGCCCTGAAAGCCCATGGGATAAATACCAACTGAGATCTTTCCACTCGACCTACAATTATCTTGATCTGCTATCAAAGAACAGCTAACAAAGAACTGAAAAAAGTAAAAAGTGGCTTGATATTAACAATTTGTTATTGAATATTGATAAGACTAATTTTATTATTGTTATTCTTCCTCTGAAATTGTCAATATCAAAATTGGAAACCTTCCTATCGAAAAGACATCTTATGTCAAATTTGTTGGAGTTCTCCTTGACGAAAATCTTTCATGGAAGTATCATTTGACTGAACTTTCTAAAAAACTGGCTAGAACTTGTGGCATGCTTTTCAAACTTTTCAAAGTAAGACACTTCTTACCAATTAACGTTTTAATCTGTCTCTACATTCTTTATTTTCATCTTTCCTGCAATATGGAATTTTGGTTTGGGGTCTTACATATGAAACTTATATTAATCCAGTGTTTTTGTTACAGAAAAGGGTTATAAGGGCAATTGCATTTGAACACTTCACATTCTACTTCTATCTTTTCTGATTTAAAGATCTTAAATCTGCGTGATCTCTTTCAGCTAAAACTGCTAAGCTTCGTATATGAATCTGTTAATAAAATCTCTCCTATTTGTTTTCATAATTTCTTTAGATCTGTAGCATCTGTTCATCAATATGTTGCACGACAGGCTGGCAAGGATAATATTTTTTTAACTAAAACAAACACCCATCAATATAGTCTCAGATCAGTACGTTTATGTGGAGCTAAGTGCTGGAATGACATTCCTATAGATTGGTCGCCTTCTATCAACATTTTTCGTCAAAAACTCAAAGCTTTTCTTGTTAAAAACAATTATTAAAGCCGTCACCATTTACTCAAAGGTTTTCTTAAATTGTCTGTATCCTTGTATTTTTAATTTGTAATGTGTAATTATTTAATTGTTGTAAGTTGTTTAATATTGGAGTTTGTATGTAGCGGAATTTAAAATCAATGAACTGAACAACACGATGCACTGTAAAGATCTCCAGATCCCTAGATACAGGACAGGATTTGCAAAAAAGGCTCTCATTACGCAGCTCTCAAGATATGGAATGATACACCTGCCGAAATTGGTGAGCTAGGCTGGATCGTTTTAAAAAAAGCAACTTAAAATGCATCTAAAGAGCTAGGCTCTCAAACACAACGCCCTCAAAGAATTAGCAATGGTTAGGTCTTATAGGTTTATATTCTTGAAATTTTTATCATTGTAAGTAGTTTTTATATATTTCAATTCACTTCTTTTGGGTCACACGGTATGATGATCTCTAGTGTAAGCTTTTAATCGGATCTTAACGGTAAAAGCTCATACCTCAGTCCCCATCTAATTGCGAAGAAGTTAATACCTGAACTCGCGGAAAAAGCTAATACTACACTGATACTATATATCAATTACAGTGCAGTAGGTACTCGCCAATAGGAAACACAGATTTCAATTTTAGCTTATTGTTTAAAATCCAAAAAAGTTATTTTTAGCATTGTCTTTTTCAAAAATGTAATATCTAATTTATGTGCTTGTGTGTTTCTATATGCGTGTACCCACTGTATTGGATGCTCGACTGTGTTCTCTGTGTGTGGCAGCTAATTTTCTATCGGTAGATGAACACAAGGGGGGGATTTAAGACACATCATGTCTAGCATTCGACATCGTTCACTGTTCCTTCGCCTAATTATATTTTAGGTAACCATAAATGAAGCTACTGGGTTGCCGCCTACTCTGTGCAATTACGTATTTTGCCAATACAACCTATATGACCAGCCTTTGACGGTAGTACCGCCGATAAACGTTGCCTTTTCAACGGAAGGAGCTCCCAAATCAAATGCTATGCAATTTCAGCATTCTCAGGTAGTTACGTCATACTTTTTATTCTTGGATGTTCATGTTTGTGGAAAAAGTATTTGATAAACCGGGTGAGTCAAGCATAGCCTCAAAATCTTTGGCATCTTTAAAAAACATTGCACGGATGGTTAATGCATCTTTCCTTTTATTTTATGGCTTGAAAGGATCTTCAGATACGTTTCTATAATCCTACATGCAGTAGTTCTGATATTTTGATTATTTTCAGATTTACAGCGTCTTCTTTGCTTGGGCCAGTTTTGAGAATGTGACGTCATCAAAATGCTAAATCGTAAACTAGAAAAGCTACAGATTTCTGCTTACTGCCATATTATAAACCTTCATAAACTATGGTTTTCTTGAAGATTGTACCGTTTTTTATATTTTTATTTAGGATCTACGACTATTTTAATTTTTTTCAAAACTTTTCACGAGTTCTTCCAATAGAAAGAAAACCGCTGTAATTCTGAAAATAATCAAGATATCAGAACTACTGCATGTAGGATTATAGAAACGTACCTGAAGATCCTTTCAAGCCATAAAATAAAAGGAAAGATGCATTAACCATCCGTGCAATGTTTTTTAAAGATTTGGAGGCTATGCTGGTGAGTCAGAAAAAACGTGGGGTGTTTGCCAATTTTTATTGATGCAGCTTAATTTGCAAATTCGTTTTTTTAAAGTTTGTTGCATAGAAGAAAAGCTAACTTGGATATGAAAATTTGTTCGGTCGAAATCGGTCTTTCTATTCCAGAATTATGAGCGATTTTAGTAAAATTGTGTTTCACAAGATTGCTATAATAAGCCTTCAATTAGATTCATATTCATGCACGTGTGACCTTCTAAACCATGACAAACATATTGTTTCTCTGCCAAAAAATTGAAGCAAGCCATACATTGTGTTAAAGCACAAATGGAAAAAACTAACGTTACTTATGTTGTATCCCTAGGGGACTAAAGTCCTTTTAATTGTCATTGTTAGTAAGCTGAAAGTTCTTTTACTAGAGATACTTTTCACTAAAATGGCTATATCACAAAAGCACAAATAAATAAGGAAAGAATTGACCGATTTTAACAAATTAAATTTCTATAACTAGTTCAATCTTTCTTCTGCAATATAAAACTTCAACACTCCCGATTTGACTTGTTTCCCACTAGGATATGGCTTGTGAAATGCCTCACGTTTTTTCTGACTCACCTGGTATATTCATACTGAACATATAATACGCTTCGTCTTTTACACGATGAAATTTTCATGCGAAACTTGCTTACAATGGCGTTGCGAGACAGGTTTCAGCAAGCACTGCACTGTGTAACATGCAGAAAGGGAGTGAAAAATTGTCTGCCTTTGCCTGCGTTTCATGAAAAGTAAAACTATTTTCTCCTCAGGCAAGGGGTTACAATGGGAAATTGCAAGTTTCACCGTGTAACCCCTCCCCCTTCTGAAACACCCCCCAGTAACGACCCCGCCGGGCATTAAAAAGACAGCGGGGAAAATTGCCACGTTATAAATTTTAGACCAGGATCACAAAAATCACGGCGGGGAAGAGCAAAATTTCGGCGGGGAAACAAATTTCTTGGCGGGTCATCATTTCACCGTGGCGGGGAAGCGTTTCAGCGGGGTCGTTACTGGGGGGTGTTCTGAAACTTTCGTCGCAGCAGAACAGGCCAATCAGAGATGTAAATCCCTGCGAAGAATGTGAGTCCCCTACAAGGAAGCCTAGATATCAGGAAAAGGAGACAAATTTGAATTTTTGGTGTGCAATATTTGCAATGTTTGCTGTAAATTATGTCACAATGCCATTGTAAGAGAGTTTCATGTAAATTTTCGTAGTGTCACTAGGCCTTCACTTTTAAAGTTAATAATCTCTGTCTTTTGAACGACCGATAGTGCGCTAGGAAGAAACTTGACATTGCTCTGAAGGATGTATTCTACCATACCTTTCCGTGCGATGATGCAGGTTTTAAGGCAGATTTGAACTTTTCGTTTCTGCAGTTTTGTTGTTGTTTGTTTTAATTTATCATAAAGCAAAACAAACCAACAATAAAAAGCAAACATACACAATCGAATACTTCTTTTTAAGCTGCGCGATTGTTATCAGTATTCCTAATTCTGCAACTTTGTTTGGCTTAAATGAACTATATTTTCTATATACTATATTTTCTTTAATTTTTGATTTTAAGAAATGTCAAATCTGTAACAGGCTTTTATCGGAAGAGAGCTCAGTTGAGTTTATTGTCGCTCTCGATGGCGATAGAAATTCTTTCTGTCATTTGTTATGTTCAGTTGTTTAAGAATATTTTCGAATTATGCTGTGCGCCCTTTTTTTCTTTTTATTTTCTCACTTTGATCATTTTATATTAATCATTTCAATTTCTATTTTCTAGACTTTTAATTTCGAGATAAGTGACGATTTTCTCGAATACATATCTGAATCTTCTTTGGCTATTGAAGTTTATGGCAACCGAAGTCAAGGTTATGAAGCACCAGAGAGGTGTAACTGGAAATTATCGAATCATGATGATGATACAAAAACAACTGCTGAAAGGTATCACTGCTTTTTTTAATCGTTTTTGGTTTCTTTTAATGAAAATTTGTTTATTGTCCTGGTGAGTGAATTTCAAAATGCTACTTTCTTGAAAACTTAACTGAAATAAGATCAAGTAAAATTTTTAAATAATTTATAACTTTCTTTTCGGTTTCAACGATAAACATCCTTCTTAAAGTTCAAAATTAATCAAATAAATCCACAAAATATAATTTCAAACATTGATGTTTTTAATGTAGCTTATTCTAATGTTGAAGAATCAAATCAAAGTAAATCAAAGTAAATTATTCGATATCAAAGTAAATTTTTTTTTTTTTTAGAGATTTTTATAGTAGGTTAGGTTTTTTACTTTGTATTTGTCTTTTCCATTTAATTTAATCAGGACACACGTTTATAACAGCATTTCACGTTGAAGTGTAAAATCCTGTATAAAGATTCGTATTATTATTATTATTATTATTATTATTATTAAGTATAAACATATGAAAAAGGAGCAAATGCTATTAAAAGTGAATTTATGATATACATAGCTTTATTTTAAGATTATTGGTTTTACGAACTTATCTTTGCCTGGTGAAAAACACTTAAGAATTGATATTAAAATGATCGTAACAAAGCGAGTTAAATCCTTTGCGTTTAAACGTTAGTTGTTTCGATCATTTCGATAATACTGTCGCATACTTGATATAATCTCCTGACGAATACTGCAAATATTTTTTGTATTAGTTTGTTTTCTGAATACTTTTTTAATTATTTCATTTTCTCCAGTTCTTGATGCGAAGTGTGTTAATTCTTGGGTGAAGGTTGAGTGAGCATACCTTCCTGGGTTTTCATCAGACTGCTTGCTGTTTGTACTGTCGTATTAATTTTCGTGTTGATATATCGTCAATGCATCTAATTAAATGTTACTGTTTTTGGAGATTGATGCATTACTCTTTTGCTACGTCTCAAAGCCCAAAACTATCTTATCCATTCAGAGACTCTACTTTATTTGCGTTGCATCAAAGTCACTTCTTGGCGTTTTGGGATATTGAATTTTCTGCGTGTGGTTGTATCTCTTTCTTGCTTTCAAATTCGACTGTGCTTTGCTCTAGGCAAGGAGGATCATTAGGATTCCATTATTGTTTTGTATCCTCTTGCTATATACTCTTTACGAAATGCGAAAAACATGTTGATTTTTTTTATCATTACTATTAGCAAAGAATGAATGCATGTCAGTCCATATTGTGGACTATACTTAAATCCTTATTTTCATAACATTGAATTGTTATCTTTACGTATGGAGTAATGTATTTTTCGCTTGACAAGCCCTTTCTGTTAATATGAAGCTTGATATCGTCGTTTATATGACTGAAAAAATGAATAAAAATGTTTTTTGATGTGATTTTGGCTGTCTTTCGTTAATGGTAACAGCTAAAGAGGAAGACAGGCGTAACATTTTCATGAAAAATTTCGAAATTTACATTTGCAGACGAGGGTTCAAATCAAGGCTACAAAAGCAACTCGAGCACAGTGGGCATACATAAGGCGTCATGGGGACATTTTAAGTATATGAAATATAAATAACCCTTTTCTAATTCCTCCTTATTTCAATTCTAAAATTGAATTAAAAAAACCATGCTTCTTTATCGGTCATCAAGCGCCCTGTGGAATGCACAATCAGGTGCCCAGCTGACCTGCAGATCACATGACTTGCTTCCCATGGATTACAGCTGCCGACATAAAATTGATTTTCCAATTTTCCCTATTTTGGTAAATTTAAGTTACACTATCTTTTGACGGAAAGGATAAATACCGGGTGTCCCAAAACAATTATACAGATTTGGTCGACCCTAGCTATGAGAATTTAACGTGAATCAATCCGGACACATTTTTAAAACATACCTCGATAGTCAACTTGAACATAGATACCTCGTTTGTTGATATTGGTGCTTTGAGAGTGGAAATATTAATCTTCAAAGGACAAATTTGCCTCGACCTCCAAACCAGAGCTTTGGCATTTTGGCCTAAGCGAATTCTTGAAACTTGGACAAATTTGAAACAGGATGGGAACAATTAGTAACTCCACAACAGATACGTTGAAAACAATATAATTCACGTGACACTTATCATCAAGAGAGCTCCGAAGTAAATTTCATTCATTTTAATATTAACAATTTATTTCACGAGGTTTCCTTTGGAGCTCCCTTGGTGATAAGTGTCACGCAAATCGTATTTTGTAAAACGCATCTGTTCTGCAGGTTTTTATTTTTCTCCTCTTATTTCAAATGTTTTCAAGTCTATTGTTGACGTATTCCCTGTGCTTCAAGAAGTTGCTTAGGCCAACACGCCAAAGCTCTGGTTTGGAGGTGGAGGCAGATTTGACCTTTGAATATTAATATTTCAACTCTCAAAGCACCAATATCAACAAACGAGGTATCTATGTTCAAGTTGACTATCAAGGTATGTTTTAAAAATGATTTCGGATGATTCGCGCTAAGTTCTCATCGCTAGGGTCGACCAAATCTGTATACTTTTTTTTGGACACCCGGTACATAATTTATTTTTCAATTAATCAGATTTTAAGTTGCCGTCAGAAAATAATAATGGATAACGTTGTTTTAAAGAATCATTTTAGCAAACTGTCCTTATGCGTTCCCACTGTGCCGATGCCTGCTTCAAAGCCAAATTGGACTCACTTTCTTTCCTCAGTCGATTACGGTAAAAAGCGCTTAAAGACAAATGACGGATATAAAGCGCCTAGTTTAAAAATAGGACAGAAGATGTCTGAGTGGCTTCATTGTCCAGTACATTTGATAATCTCTCGAGGTCATCAAATACAATGGAATACAATAGGCTATATTTGGATTGCCCAGGCCCCTGATTTAAGTCGCCTTATATCTCCGTCATTTGTCTTTAAGTCCAAAGCCAAAGTGAAACGTTTAGGGAGCCCTACCCTCGACCGTCTTCAAAACTGTGCTCTTTTTTTATATTTCACTGAATATTTTTTGTCTACGGATGAAAACATTGGGCAATTTGAGCAAGTAGTGTTGTGAAAACGCTGCTTTTGCAGTAAGGTGGCCTCAACAAGTGGCTAGAGCCAAAGAAAATTTATTGTAAAATATGTCTCATCGAGCATGGGAGTTTATCTCATTATCTCGTGGAAGTTTAATGCAAAGTTATTTTTCTTATCAATTGATGCTAATTTCTTTGAGAGAATATTTGATTTTGAACTGAAAAAAGTCAATTGCACACTTCTGCAATCTTTGCAGTTCAAATCAAATCTGCCCCACTGTTACATTGCTCACAAAGTTTGACAAAGCTCTTGTAATGACTAGATCTAATGTGTAACCACTCTCATGTATAGAATCTCGAACAACCTGTGATAAATTATAAGTAGACAAAATCTCATTGAATTGAGTTGCTCAGCATTGTTGTCATCATTTACATGAAAGTTCAATTCACCAGCAATCACTAAGTCGTATGTTGCAATAGCATGGCTATCTAGAATGTTCATGAAATCCCCAAAAAGGTAGAGATAGGAACAGGCTTTCCATCCTTTGGATTTGTTCCAGGACGATAAATAGCTATCAGCTCAAATGATCTATTCTCGCAGGTCACGTAGGAATCAATGTATTCCATGGATTGAGTAATTCCCTGACTTTTCATTTTAATATCTATTATTATTATTATTATTATTAAATATCTATTTAAAGTAGGCTAGAAAAAAATGAATAGCTAAATTAGAGCTAATTAAGGCCTACTATTTACAATATACACAATATACAATCAGATAAAAAATGTTACAGGACAAAAAGAGTTAAAAATCTATCCTGTTAGAAACCCAACTTTTGGGATCTATACCATTCCTGTGAAGAACTGCCAAACCTCCACCTTTTCTGTTTTCACGTGGTTGATGTATAAATTTGTAGCCATCTGGTATAAGTCTATTTATCAAAACGTTATCCTTTGAAGACAGCCAAGACTCTGTGATTACCAATATATCTACACGATTGTCAATTATATAATGTCGTAATTCTACCACTTTATTCTTTACTGACCTTGCATTTACTACGTGAAATGAAACAGGAGGAATGTTGTGAGATCTATCAAATGTAAGTTTAGCTAGGTTTCTAGGGTTCCTCTGTTGAGTCATGCATAACTTTCGTGACCACATATTATTCCTTGACGTCACTCTCACTGGGATGGCATTAGCGACCCCATTTGAACTTTGACCCGTAACGAACTTTTACCTTGCTGGAAATGTACTATTACGGCCTAGGCACCATGAATTTTCCGGGCCTGGGTTGCAATGAACATCACCACTGAGCATAATTCTCACCAAACAAGCATCCTTAAGCAATTAAAATTTTATGCAGTTATCACAGCTACTTTAACGACTAATTCTGCTCTTGAAACACCTTTGCTTCCTTGAATTTCCAGATCCAAGATGGCAAGTGAAATTGCATGCCACGCTTTGAAATCCAACAATATCACAGCCATCATACTTTACGAACAAATTCTCTCCTCTTGAAACAAAGCTGGAGTCGATTTTGATCCTATCTAAGACTGTATTTCCAATAGGATGCATAAGAACACTGAGTATCAAATACAATTCGTAGGAGCAGCAAACAGCATGACCTGCTCTGGACGCCATGATCGAAATTGAATTATATCGAAATCATATCAATTATTATATTCGAAAATTGAATGATTATAGCAAAAAATTCTTAATGACAAATCTTACGCCATTTTCATATATTCGTAATGTAGTTTTCAAAGCCCCTGTGGAGGGTTTTAGGTATTGTAGCTTCTAAGGAGGAATATAAATTTACAGTGTTGGACATGGATATCACTTTTGTTCATGTTTGGTACAAGATTCCAGGTCTATAAAATAATCAAAGTCAAAATACCGGAAATTTTGTTGACTTTCTGTTTGGGAACATATTTTTCTAAAATTGTGTAAAACTTGGTAAGAAAGCTGAATTGAATACGACCAGTTGGACATAGTAATCTTTCAAATGAGGTTCTAATGCAGCTTTTACTATATGGTGATAAAGATTTTTCTGATGACCTCAATAGAAATGTTCTCGACTTAACTCTACAGTTCATCCAAAAAACCGGTCGGTTTGATTAAGATCGTTCCAACTTTGGATATGCGCCACGTAACCACAAAGTCACCGATGGAACTATTTTTTCTTTTT
>REGM01000387.1:118855-134687 GCA_004194415.1 Aurelia aurita
ATTTATTACGACCAGTTGGACATAGTAATCTTTCAAATGAGGTTCTAATGCAGCTTTTACTATATGGTGATAAAGATTTTTCTGATGACCTCAATAGAAATGTTCTCGACTTAACTCTACAGTTCATCCAAAAAACCGGTCGGTTTGATTAAGATCGTTCCAACTTTGGATATGCGCCACGTAACCACAAAGTCACCGATGGTACAAATTTTTCTTTTCCATTTGTAAAGTCTGTTGCATATTAGATGGCAAGGCCAAAATAAAAAAGACTTCAAAAGAGGTTTCTCTACCAGCGACTTTTCTTTTATCACTAACTTGGCTTGGACATCTAATGTGAAACAGAGTTAGGTATTTAATCGTTTGTAGTAATTGCGTTTATTTGCATGTAGTTTCTTGTTTCTTTTTGTTCTTATTTGCTATACGTTTTTTCATGTAATGGCCGCGGGGTAGTCGTAGTTTTCTGCTCCTCGTTGGTATCGTCCTTGTAGTATTGTAGAGTAGATTGTAAGTAGTGAAATCCGTAATATGTATTGTAAAATTTTTAATGGAATATAAAAAAAAAAAAATAAAAAAATTTTTATATTATTAAAAGTTTGGAGTTGTGAGTGAAAAATTCTGGGAGGGGGGCAAAGAAAGCGCCCCTCCACGTGTAGGATAGTGTTACGAGAAATCAATATCACACATGCAAAAAAGTGTTTTGATTCAACTCCCTTGAGATATCCTGCCACTCTCGAAGCCGTTTCACTATTTCAAATTGATGTTATTTGTTGCTTTGGCCTCTAACTGCTTTGCGCCGTTATTGAGGAAAGCAGAGTTTCCAAAACTTGCTAACTCTTGGCTGTGTTTTATCTGTATCAAATGAACGAAGAGCCACTTTTGAATAGGGCCACTGGAGGGACTTTTCATGATGTTACACTTGTCTTCCATTGTCAAGTAGACCTTAGCTACTAAATTTATTTTATTCAATATCTACAACAGAATAAACACTTTTAAATGTGATGCACAACTAAACGGAAATTTGCTGCTCTTCAGAACAACTATCTAACATAATAGAAATAAACAAGCATAGGGATCAAATCTTGCAAAAAAGGTGGTTGTAAAATTCTATTACATTTGTCTTTAAATTAAATGGCTTGAAAGGGACTTGGGGTACGTTGCTGTAAATCTGCCTTGGAAATTTTTTGATATCTTGACTATTTTCAAAATTACTGCAATTGTTATATTTGACGCTGTGACCTCGTCAAATTTCTAAATCCTAAACCAGAAGATTTCTGCTTGCCACCATATTGAAGACCCTGCTTGCCACCATTTCTGCTTGCCACCATATAAACTATGGTTTTCTTGATGGTTATATAATTTTTCCTCTATTGATTTAGTATGTACGATGATTTAAATTTTATCAAAATTTTCATTAATAGACCTTTTCACAGAGGTCTAGGACGGCGCGCTACTTTTCTGGAAGATGGCGGATACGTTGCGAGAGGGAATCCTCTTCGCAATGCAAACACTGAACTGGAGTTGAAGTGGGAGAAGTTGTGCACAAAATATCGCATTTAAATCCAGTTTCATGGTTCATAGAAGACCAGAAAGGCTTAAAACATCAAAATAAATAGTTACCTAAGCAATGTCTAGCCTATTTTGTTGACAGGGAAACGTTTATTTCTTCGAGTTGTTTTAGCGAAGTTGGGCTTTAATGATATAAATTGATGATAAGTGCCTCGGTCAAATTTTGGATTTTCGTTTATGAATGGAGCTTACTGCCCAGTATCTGCAAGAATGCGAACAGTCATGCATGTTAAGAAACATATGATAATTTATATTTCTTGCCAATGCTGAAGCTACGAAGGCAAGGTATCTAAATCAAGCTAGCTAAGAATAGACAGTTAGAGTTTCTTCAATTTCTGTGCATGCTGCGTTCACTGACACACAACGTAGTAGCTAAGGAATTTTCAAAGAAAATAAAAACATAACTGTACATACTCATAAAATCAGGCCACTTACTGCTGAAAGCAACTTCAACTTGCTTCCACGTTTCTCCTGGCTTCTCATTTATTCGTAAAGTTTTTCTTTAAAAACATGAGAGTCCAACACAAACTGCATTAACAGCCTAGCGCCAATTGCGCTCCTCCTTTATGACATGTACTGGCAGATAGGTAACAACATAGACAACAACCGGCTTGGCGCTCATGGGGTCGTATGTTAGATAAGGACCATGATACAAGTGGGAAGGGAATTTAGGTCCCCTTTGGGAATAGGAGTGGAATAACAACAGGGCTTAGGTAGAGAAAGTAGTAGAGCAGAGAGAAATGGCCATGGTAGCCTAAGGTGACATGGCCCTTACGCCTGAGGGGAATACGACCCATTACTAAAGTTCATACGATGCCTTGATCTTATAAAAAAGTACACTTTGTCTTCGCACGATGATTTCGCCTTGTAATTCGTACTTGACTTTCTGACTGCTATATCCATGTTATTAACATTGCATCCTCGGACTGAGTATTGAGCTTGTACTGGTGGCAAGCATGTGTGTGAATTGTTCCTGGGGCCTTGTTCAGGGCAACACCATCACTGCTCTTGTCAGCGTCTTGACCATAAATTCACATTACTGCTACAATGACATCAAAACCTGAAATGATAAAGGTTAGTCGATGCACTGACTCAGTGCCACTAAATTAACTTCATTGCACTGACTCAGTGCCTAGCAAAATCAAGTCACTGCGGTGACTCACTGACTGGTAATACATCAAGCCCCTGTAGTTACTCATTGACTGGTAAAAATCCAGACCCTACGGTGACTCACTGACTGGTAAAAAATCAAGCCATTGCTGTAACTCACTGACTAATAAAAATTTAGCCACTGCGGTGACTCTGACTGATAAAAATATATAGTCACTGCGGTGACTCACTGACTAATAAAAATTTAGCCACTGCGGTGACTCTGACTCATTCTTCATCGGTAAATATTCCTTCTGATGCTGTTATTAAAATAGGGAAAAAACATATTAAAAGGGTCAAATTTGTTAAATTCTTAGGTCTCCTGTTAGATGAGCATCTAAGCTGGAAATACCATCACAGTGAACTCTCTAAAAAATTGGCTAGAACGTGTGGAATGTTTTTCAAAATTAGAAACTTACTTCCATTAGATGTTTTACTCTGCTTGTATAATGCTTTATTTCTGTCTTTCTTACAGTATGGTCTTATTGTCTGGGGTCAAACATATGCATCATACATAGAACCAATCTTCAGGTTGCAGAAAAAAGCTGTCAGAGCCATCTCATTTCAACCTCGCTTGTCTCCCTCGCTTCCCATCTTTAAAGATCTTAAACTTCTCAAACTTTCTGAGATTTTTGAATTCAGGCTCTTAACTTTTGTTTATGACTCTGTCAACAAGACTTCACCTGATTGCTTTCATAACTTCTTCCTTTTCACTTCATCTGTTCATCAATATTCCACTAGACAGGCCAGTCAAGGAGATTTATACNCCTAGCGCCAATTGCGCTCCTCCTTTATGACATGTACTGGCAGATAGGTAACAACATAGACAACAACCGGCTTGGCGCTCATGGGGTCGTATGTTAGATAAGGACCATGATACAAGTGGAAAGGGGATTTAGGCCCCCTTTGGGAATAGGAGTGGAATAACAACAGGGCTTAGGTAGAGAAAGTAGTAGAGCAGAGAGAAATGGCCATGGTAGCCTAAGGTGACATGGCCCTTACGCCAACATACGCCCAAGAACACCAAGCATGAACAACAACAACAAACACTTTTAACAAATTCTGTAAGAGTTTCACAAGTGAGATTGCAACTGGGGTCTCTATGTCTCTGGCCTGGTTGAGTTCAGAGTAGAACTTGGTTGATTTGATGACTTGGTACTAGCAGGCACCCTAACTCATACAGCATTAACTATTAGCATGTAGCATGCAATATCTGCCTAGTAGCTCTCACTCTTATCCTGGAGGTAGATTGTGAAAATACTAGTGCATTGCATGAACTCTGAGCCTACTAGCTCTGACATGTAGCCCTGTGGTGAAATCAGCATGTTGGCATTTCCTCTGTGCCTGGTTAATCAGTTTTGAGCCCTGGTGTATCCATTGTACTTACACAATACTTGTAGCTCTCAAGACTTTGCCCAACTCAGGACCTATTAGCATATTCCATGGATTTTGTGCCTGGAAAATATAAGCTCATTGGGCTTACATGGTGCTTATGAAGTGTCCTTCTGCTAGAATCGTGTCCCACTGACTTATGGAACTGGCTCCACAACTAATATATCTATTCCTTTGTCTATATATATATATATATTTTACAATGAACTCATTGCTATTAACCTGCAAATACAACCATAGAGACCAAGACAAGTAAAGACTGGGAACCTGTAAGGAAAAATTGGTCTTGATTAACAGCTGCGAGAAAACATAAACAAGGTAACCTAGAAACCTGGAAAGGCAAACATGATAATTGGTAATTAAAAAAGAACACTCAGGAAGCTTGGTAATACTGAAACAAAATGTGCTTTGCTGCTCCCTTGTTATCTTGTGCAAAGAATAAGCCACTGAAGGGAATTAAGTTTTTCTTTTATACCTTAAAGTGTGCCATTATTCAACCAGTATTTCGCAAAAACAATATTTGCCTCCATGTAAAACACTTCTTCAGCAAACATTTGACAGGTTTGATCTCTTCCACAACGTTTTCTTGGTTTTACTTCTAGAATTTATAACGGATTTGTCGCAAACCGCTTTCTTTGATTTTGATAAGCAGACAACGAAATGACGTATACATTCAATGACGAATATTTTCCCGCCAAAGTTGGGAAGTCTCCCCTTTGGTACTGGTACGAGGCTTAAAGGTCATGGGGGATCTTTGCAACCACACGTTTGTACCAAATTGCACCTGTCCCTTTGTATTCCTCTAATTAATGTGCAAAGAATTAATACCATGGATTCATAAACGAAAATCTAAGATTGGCTAATCACACAATCCAAATTCGCTGAACTTGAAGAAATAAAAAGTTTCCTTATAAACAGGCTAGATATCACTTTAATGTGATAGGTAACTCTTTATTTTCATGTTGTAAGCCTTTCTGATCCTCTAAGTGCCCAGTAACTGGAGTTAAATGCTATCTTTCGTCCACAATTTTGCCTACTGCAACTGAATTTCAGCTTTTGCATCGCGAAGAGGATTCCCTCTCGCAGCAGATTCGCCATCTTCCAGAAAAGTAGCGCGCCGTCCCAGACCTCTGTGAAAAGGTCTATTCTTTCATCAAAAATAAAAATGCCGCCATTTTGAAAGTAATCAAGATATCAAAAAATGTCCACGGCAAATTTACGGCAAAGTACCCTAAGTTCCTTTTAAGCCATTCAATTCAAAGAAGAATGTAATACGATTTTACACCCACCTTTTTAAAGATTTGAAAGATTTGAGCCCTATGCTAAATAAAGTGCGGGTGGTTTAAAATACTATTAAAAATACCTTATGTTTAAATAAATTTGACTGCACGAAAAGGAGGCTAGCCACGATTTCGAGGCAAGACTGTTACCTTAGGACGCACCTCAAACATTACACCAGCCGTGTTCCAGTTGAATAATGACGTCACCGGCACCGACTTTTGAGCAAGTTGACGTCACTACGCACCAGCGGCTCATCTGAATATCTAATAGTTTGAGAGAAAAGACGGAAAAAATTATGATCGACTTTTCATGGCGGTATAATCTTTCTTTTTTATCTTATATCATGCCAAGCCTGGATTTTCCCTTTATATCGTAACATTGCTTTACGAAATATGGTCAGTTAATCAGGGATGCATCACTTTGGATTTCAAAGGAATTTGTTGAATTTTTTAAATTTATTTGTCATTCAAGCGTATAAACCATAGTTAATGCCATGTTTGATTGACTAAGGTGGCTTCAGGTATAGTGCTCAAAGCTAAATTTCTAATGGTAAATGCCGTCTTCTTGTACACTGTACACTGAACACTCTTTCTGCTCTGATTTTACTACCGGTTGTCCCAGTAGATAAGCGCGTTTGAAAATCTTTTGATCCTTTTCAGCAATGCTAAAATTAAGTTTAGAATTAATGAGGATTTTGTGGTCATTACTTAACGGGCATATACTAACAGCTTGAAAAACCTTGTTGTGATCCATACTTTTTAAGGGGCCTTGCAGTTCTTGACTAGCAGCCGAAATTTTGCGATTTCTCATTTACGTGCAAGTGTTGCGTCAGTGTGCTTCCCGCTGTAACATCCAAACCAAGAAAGATGCTTAATAAAGACAAACAAATCAATCTGGGCATTTTTGAGGCATGCGTCAGAACAAAGCAGCTCTCAACACAGTTTATTTTTCTGCTTAAACCCAATCAAATGATAAAGCATATGTGGAAGGATAATTTGGTCCTTCATCTATTAGCTTGAAGAAAAAATTCAAAGATAGATCTTGTATCGAATTTGTGTGACTTTTCAAACATGTCTACATTGTTTGGGCTCCTGGTAGATAAATAAAAATGCGCTAGTGAAACAATCGCATATAAAACGCACCTGACACTTGATTTTAATTTTCACAAAATGGACGCACGGTAAGCGTATCAACTATTTGTCTCTCGAAGATCGAGCAGATTTAGCTATTCATCTGTTATTGTTACTGGTTGCGTAATTTCTTGCTTGTTAGATGCAACTTTTTTAACAATCAATCACCTAAAGAAAATTTAGAAAATGAGCTCACCAACTTGCTCTTTTTGTTGATAAAGTTCCCTTTCTATTTAAAAACAACAAAGACTTTCTTACGTTCCATTCCAAAAATGAACGCAGCTGATTGTCATTGAATGAGTACCGTGTGTCTCAAAAAAGTACTCCCCTTTTGACTGAAAAAAGGAACAAAACGATAAGATATCAGGACTTTCTGAGTGCACAACGAAATTTTTTAATCCTCCGCTCAAATGCACGTACCTTGCAGTTAAAAGTCGTCCACAAAAAACATCGGAGATACGAGCTCGCAAAGTCATTATTCAGAGTGCACCGATGTTTTAAAAAGGGCCTAGCCACGATTTAATATCATGTACATTTTGGAATGGAATTTTTAACTTTAATTTTTGGTATTTGCTTATGATAATATTTACAGACACCAGACACTTAGCCTTGGCACTAATAGAAGAAAAAGGTGCTAAGATTGATAAACTCGTGCCACATCTCCAAACTATGCATGCATGGGCTCCTTTTCCTCTTCTTTGATACTTATAACTTTTGCAATAGAATGTAGGGATTCCTGAAAAGAAAAGTAATTGCAAGAACAATTGAAACATCTCAAAATTTAATTCTTTTCAAAGTAAAAACTAAAAATTAAACTTGAAAGTTACTTTGCAAAATGCCAGTGATATCAAATCATGGCTGGGCCCTTTTTAAAACCTCTGGTTTCATGTGCACATTAAATTTTGACTTTGCGAGCTCGTATCTCGGGTGCTTGGTGGACAATTTTAAAATGCAAGGTGCGTGCATTAAAGTTGAAGATCATCAAATGTAGTTTTGTACTCGAAAAGTCCAGGTGTTTTGTCGTTTTGTTCCTTTACCCAGTCAAAAGGGGGTATTTTCGTTTGATGTTTATTGAGTTGATGCTTTGTTACTTTACTACACAGACAAATTTATTTCATTGCACAACCACAGTACTAAGCAAGCAACAAAATCTGTAATTGGTTCTTATATTTTTCCCCGTTAGCAAGGATGTGTGCAATGATGCGCAGTTAGACATAACGACTAGAGACGATTGCGCTAAAGATGGAGTCAGGGAATTTTTCATCATGCTCCTTTGTGTTAGAAATAATTTGATTGGTTGATTTATCATGAAACGCAACGAACCATGGTAAGAATTCCCTGATGCCATCTTTGATGCAATTTTGTATTGAATACTTGAATATTTTCTGATCAAGCGAGAGAGAATTCCACCTATGCCCAATTGCCATCTTAGGATGTCCCTGTTTATGTATTGTTACTTAAAACATCTTTTGTTTTATTCACATAAGCTCCGTACCAAAGGTTCAAGTGATTCATCGAATCAGGTAATTAAGATGTAATTGTTGTGCCTGTGTGATCTTACGTGTAATGCATTGGTTTTGTGCATCATTTGCTTTGTTTACGTTGTTTGTTTACTTGTTTGCAGTAATTGCTTATTTTGTCGTTTTCTTTTTTCAATTGCTAAGTTACTTGGTTGCATTTTTCTTTGTTACTATTTACTTTGGCTATTAATGTTCATTCTGTAAAAGTAACGAAATCGTTGTTGTTGGAGAGATAGCCGCTGTTGTTGACAATAATAAACGTACTGATCACTGTTACTGGATTTATAGTGTGTCAAGATGTTCTTTAGGGATTTCTTTTTTTCGTTGCATTATCTGATTGCATGTTTGTCGTTAAGAGAGCCTAGTGATTAGTATATATATCGTTCAAGTTTTATTTGTGAATGATCAGAAGATACCTATTTATTCATATTGACCAAAGAATGTCTTGACAAACTGTAGAATCGCCAAACACTTCTACAACACCAAAGTGCAGTTTCTGATGTGTTAGTTTGACACATATATTAACAATGTAATCATTTTCTTGTTTCGATGCTATTGCTATTGTAAATTGATTTACTAATCATCATATTAACTTATTGACATATAATAGCTCTCAACCTCGAACCCAGGGTAACAATGGGCGGCCAGTTGTTAACCTGGTGCCCCGGTGCCCACCAGACTCTTCCGTGTTTTTCATTGGCTAATGCTAAACAACGGGCTTTTTTTGCAAAAATCAACTACAACTGTATAACAGACTTATTACATTTGACCGAAAATTTTCTTACTCGTGAAAATATATAAGGATGTAGAAATAAAACAATAGTAATACGTCTACATCGGAAGTTTGTTTTTTACACCAGTGAATGGGCCTAAGGATGCAAAAATAGGAAAAATTCTCGCCTTCGCAACCAAAGAATTTAAATAGAGAGCGCGCGTAAGAAGGTGTTTGCTTTCCTCTGTTGCAAATGAAATGGAAAGAGGCTAAAATATCTTTCTTATCATGAACAGTCTCCTCGCCTCTACACCAAGCGGTATTTGCTAACTTATATCTGCACTTGGTACAGTGCACACATTTTTTTATAAGATGCCCGTAGTGATTTTAAAAATGTTACGAAACTCAACTCTAGATGAACATCCTATTTGCCAACAGCTATATCATGTTAACTGCTTTACTTTCCTGTTTTCATCTAATGTAAGAGTGCAACATACATCAACCTGATGAACAGTTAGGAAACTCTTGAGAAATTTTAACTTGTGAAATTGCAAAAACTCATAAGAAACTCACTAGTGATGCTCGAGTTTAGCTTCTTTAAAAAATGCGTGTAATGGGAAACTGTACCGGGTGTCCCAGAAAAAAGGTAACGGATTTGATCAGGGGTAGCAATAAGAATTTAGCTTAAATAAATCGGAAATAATTTTTAAACCAATCCTCAATAGTTAACTTAAAAATAGATAACTTGTTTGTTGATATTGGTTCTTTGAGAGTTGAAATATTAATCTTGAAACCTCAAATTTGCCTTCACCTCCAAACCATAGAGCTTTTGGGTTTTGGCCTAGGCTGCAAACGCGCTGCTTAGGGGAATCTCCTTAACCATAGACATAGCGTAGTAGTTCTGAACAAGGTCCTCGTATTTAGGCACACATTTGAATAGAACTTCAAAACTGGAAGTGGATGAACATATCAATGAATATAGTCACCAAGGAATATCTTTCTTCAGTCAAAAAGCATTTACAAAAAACAACAATCCAAGCACGAGCCAACATTTTTAAGGATCTTATCATGGGACATTTGTTCCCTTGGGTATATACGATTGCTTGTTTGGTAATATTTCCGCGAGAAATGCTACAAAATGCAATTCATTCAGGCAAGGAAGATTGCAAGATGCAATTGAGGTATTCAAGCCTAAGGGAATTATTTCGCTGGTGAATAACTTTTATTAGAGAGATGCAATTTGAACCTTTGGTAGAATGAAGAAATATGTCTCTTAGGGATCAAATTCTTGATCCGATTGTCAAGTTTAGTTTCGGCTTTGCATTCAAATGTTGTCCTAGGCACGAGGTTTCTTGTTTGTACTTCGCTATTATTCTCGCCGGATGTAAATCTCTGAAATTGAAAAGGAGCTACTCCCTTAGGATATTTGTAACCAATCTATATTCCCAAAGGGGATTTATAGCATATAAAAACAATAAGCGCGACCTAGCCATTCTTCTTCAGCAACTCGCTTGATACTTGGCAAGAGCTGCGTTCAAAAATACCGTCGCTGCCAAGCTAGTTTATTTGGAAAATCTGGAAAATCTAGGCCATAGACCAAATGAGAGAAGCTCGTCAAGTGCGAGTAGCACGGTCATACACAATAATGCCTTGGCAAATGGCGATGCAGCGCAGGAACGAAGCAATTCCTCAACAGAGCATGGCCCAATGAACGTGGCCCAGCAAATCGTTACACAGCCAGTTGTCGAAGCAATAACAGACAGTGCAGCCCACGAGTAATATTATCCTTTCTAAAATATTTAACTTCAAGTGTTAGTTGGCCTCGTATTATTGAAGTATATTATCTTATCGTTTTACCAGCTAAGGCTGACTTTTTGTGACAAACACGTTTATTCTACGCATATGGTGGCCTAATAAAAACTTGCACGTGGCTTTTACGTTTTGATATGCTACGAACCCTTCAGAATTTTTATATCTAGTAGCATTGCAGGAGACATGTTACTTTTGAAATATCATAACAAATGTGGAACTGCAAAAGACCTGTTAAATTTCAATATTTTGTTTGTGGCATTGCAGAAGACCTACCCTATTACATTTTGAAATATCGTAGCAAATGTGACACTGCAAAAGACCTGTCAAATTTCAATATTTTGTTTGTGGAATTGCAGAAGACCTACCCTATTACATTTTGAAATATCATAACAAATGTGGCACTGCAAAAGACCTGTCAAATTTCTATATTTTGTTTGTGGAATTGCAGAAGACCTACCCTATTACATTTTGAAATATCATAAAAAATGTGGCACTGCAAAAGACCTGTCAAATTTCAATATTTTGTGGCATTGCAGAAGACCTACCCTATTACATTTTGAAATATCATAACAAATGTGGCACTGCAAAAGACCTGTCAAATTTCTATATTGTGTGGAATGGCAGAAGACCTACCCTAAAACATTTTAAAATATCATAACAAATGTGGCACTGCAAAAGACCTGTCAAGTTGAACTTTTCCAATTTTTCTTCAATTTTACTGAGCACTGAAAATACATGTGAATTAACAAAAAATGGACAGAATTTGCAAGATAAAGACTTTCCTATGCAAACTACAAACGTACTTGCACTAACAACACCAAATAACAACACCTTCAATCGGGTAATTAAACCTGAAATATTTTGAAGGACTAGGAAAAGAGTTCAAAATTGTTGCACAAAATTTTGCAAGCTCCAGCTAAAGAAGTGTGTCAAACGGCTCACGAGGTAAAATATATGTAACGGAATGGCAACATTGGAAGCTTTTCCAACATCACCATATTTGTAGGACTACAAATTGAGAATTCTCGTTGGGTCTTTAGTTTAACCTTATTTAATCCATGATGAAATATGAAGGCTACATCCAACTTACTTCAACAACATCTTTCCTCGTTGAAAAGATGCTTCCCCATGCATCCAAATTTCCATACTGAAGTTAGATAATAATATCCAATTATTTGTAAACAAAATAGATTGTGGCACTAGTCAAGTTCAGATCAAATTTCATCAAATCGTTTTTATTGTCCCCTCATTCCTGTTTACATATATTTGCCAAAATCCTTATTGTCTCCTCATTCCTGTTTACATATATTTGCCAAAATCCTTTGTGAAACTTTTCAGTGGCTGATCGTGAAGAGCAGTTAAGACTTCGAGCGAAAGCTGCGAGCATATGCAGCCTCAAGATACATGGAGAGCATGGGTAGTTAGACACCGCATTTGTACTTCATAGTTGTGATTTTGTTTCCTATCCTTGTTTCAGCCGCCATTTTGAAAGTTCTGTTGTTAAGGAGATTCTGTTGTTAAGGATCCTCCGCAGAACTATACAGATAAATTTCCCCAGCAGGAGCATATTAGTTGCGGCGCTCCTCCATAAAAGCACACGTGCAGTGTCTATCCACCCATGTCGAGAGTAGATAAATGGCTAACTACTTGGTTTCTCGTCGACGTTCAAATTTTGATAATCAATTAAATTTGTTCAAGTCGTGAATGAAAGAAATTGATTTCAATTGAGACGTGTCATGGTCGTGCAACGGAAAGAGACCATTCTAGTGCCAGACACAGATTTTCAATTTAATAGAAAAGCAGCGCCCCAGAGATTGCTAGAATAAATTTTCAAGCTTGGTTTAGCAGTGTATGCCTATCTGAGTTTTCAAGAGAAATAGAGAGAACATGAATAAAAATAGCAAAGCTTGTTTGCTATGGTTTCTTCAACAGGCGCCGCGACAAAAATAAGAAACTACAATACTGATTTTATTTTTATAGTCAAAGTCATAAAATAGAAAACCTACAAAACCAGAATTGAGATGGTTAATTGGATGCTGTAATGTCTCGTTCAATTCCTACCCTAACCATCCCCCCGGGACACCCCCGGGCATTTGCACAAAAAATATTCCCGGCCACCGGGCATTTGACTGTCAATTTTTCCCCGGCCCCGGGGCATTTGACAACACCAGCAGCTTTCACATTATACAGTTACTGGGAATATGGCATTTTCTCAGTGCCCGGCCCGGCCCCCGGGCATTCGCCAAAAAAATTTCCCCCGCCCCCGGGCATTTGCGCAATCAATTTTCATCGACCCCCGGGCTGCCCGGGGGGGATGGTCAGGGTAGGAATTGAACGAGACATAATGTACTGAATTATCGCCTTAGCCCCCCTGACTCCATTTTGATATAGCCTCGTTTTCGTTAGAGACCACGTTTTTTGTTATTCGAGTTTTGTTGTTGATCCAAGATGGCTGTACTCGCACTTCAAGTCTTTTTTTCTTCGTGAAAATATCTTCGAATCTGCAGATTAGGATATTTTACGACACAGTGGCACCTCCGACGGGACATTGGATGTCCGTGTTATGATTTTGAGAAGTGGAGTACTGAAAGCAATGGGATCTACTGGAGATAAAGGCGATGAAACGGGCGCTAGTGCAGGAGGCGATGAATCGTCACAAGAAATGGATAGTTTTGGTATTGATAGGCCAGAAGATCGACTGAAGAAGCAGTTAGAAAATCTTATTGAAGATCGTGAATTGATGATGGTTGCAATGAAAGATTTTATTATTGAGTTAAAGGATATTTCGGAAATGGACGTTATTGATGAAGAAATCGAGTCAAGAATAATGGAGTTAAAGCTAATTGTAGAGCCAATGCTGATGGATATTAAATCAGTGTCGAAGGATATTCAAGGAATTATGAAGAAATTAAATTTAAAGGCAGAATTGGTAAGAGAGTACGCGACAAGCCGTTCATATGATGCAAAAGTAGGTATGTTTCTTGAAAAATGTTCAAAGAAGAAACAGAATGAATCTTCTCAACAAGCAGCTGGTAAGCCTACTACTACTAATTCATTTTTCTCAATGAATTCACCCCATGGAGGAAGTTTTGGAAATGAACAAGGACACAGCCAGTATCCTGTTGGGGGGTTTGAAAGACAATTCCAATATCAACCCATAGGGCAACCTTTTAATCCCTATATGCAAAATTATTTCTCACAACCTCCCTGGCAACCCCAATATTCACCAAGTATGGGCAGAACAAACCCTGGGGAAAATTTGAGTAGTAAATTAAGGTTACCAAAACTTGAATTGAAGTCATTTGATGGAAATATGATGAATTGGATGGAGTTTTGGGACTCCTTTGAAAGGAATATTCATTTGAATTCTTCACTGTGTGATGTTGACAAGATGTCTTACCTTAAGGCTTCTCTTAAGGGTACTGCTAGTCATGCTATTGCGGATTTGCGAACTACTGGGGACAATTATGCGCCTGCAGTTGACATTTTAAAAGAGAAATATGGTAAAGCTAATGTATTAAAGGGATCTCACATGTCTGCATTAAAAGCTACTGTTGGTGTAACTTATTCTAAAAATGTAGATGGGTTAAAAAAGTTGTATGAATTTGTTGATATGCATGTAAAAGCATTATCTGTATTAGGTACTTCTGAAGAACAGTATTCTTTAGTTATTGTACCAGATTTAATGAAGAAGATACCCAGAGATGTTGAACTTTCCATCAGAAGAACAATGCCTGTAGACCATGAGTGGACAATGAGTGAATTTTTGAACAAGCTGAGAGAGGAACTTCTGTTCAGGGGTATGGATGAAGCTACACCAAGAGTGCAGAGTTCAAGAGAAGAGAGGAATCCTAACAAGGGGAAGGCATTTGCTATTTCACCAAATGCATCTTGTGTTTTCTGTCTTGGAGAACACAGTAGTGCTGACTGTTCTGTTGTCACTGAAGTGAAGAAGAGGAAGTCACTCTTGATGAGGTATAAGAGATGTTTTTGCTGTTTGAAGAAAGGTCACCGTGTAAAAGATTGCTACAACAAGAAGCCTTGCAGCAAGTGCAATGAAGGTGAGCATCATCCTGTGATATGTGAAAAAGAAGAGAGTGTTCCAAATATGCATGTTGCTGCACCTGGAGCTATAGCCTATCAAACTGTGTCAGCCAAAGTGAATGTTAAGGGCAAGCCAAGTATTACTTGCAGATGCTTGTTGGATACAGGATGTGATAAAACATATATGTTGCAGAAAACTGCCAATATGCTGAAATCAAAGCCATTGAGACAGGAGAAAAAGGTCTTGGACACTGTGCATGGGGAAAGGCAACATATCTGCTCAGTGTACAAGATAGAAGTAAAAGACATGAAAGGAACGCTGAAATTTGAAACTGAAGTATCTACACTCAGCAAGCTGACATCAGTCAAGAATGTGCAGCCCCAGATCTTGAAGGAAAAGTTCAAGCATTTAAAGAACCTGGAATTTTCAGATATTTCAAGTGACAGAGAACTTGAAATAGATGTCATCATTGGATTGGAAGACCTTTGCAAGTTGAAAACAGGAAATATGAAATGGGGAAATGCAGGTGATCCTGTTGCAGAAGAAACAACACTGGGTTGGACTCTAATGGGACCAACAAACACATCACAAGGTCAAAGTGGTTCAAGTCCATTGCTATTGACAACTGATAAGGAGGGTTTGAGCAATCAGATTGCCAAACTATGGGATTTGGAGACAGTAGGAATCAGGGAAGAAAACTCAGTGGAAGAGAAGTTTGAAGACACAGTAAGTTTCAATGGTGAGAGATACTGTGTGCAGTTGCCATGGAAATCAGATATAGTCAATTTGCCAACAAACAGAAGTCTTTGTGAAAGACGGCTCAATGCACAACTCAAAAGACTAAAGAAGGAGCCTGAAATACTGAAGAAATATGATGACATCATCCAAGATCAGATAAAACAGGGTATCATTGAGGAAGTACCAGATCATCCAACAGGAGATAGAATCCATTTCCTACCACACCATCCAGTAATCCGGGAAAATGCGGAGAGCACAAAAGTCAGAGTTGTGTATGACGGGTCAGCAAAAGAAAGAAAAGGAGACAAGAGTTTGAATGAGTGTTTGTACACAGGCCCATCATTGCTACCCATGTTGCATGATGTGCTGTTGAGGTTCCGGATGTTTCCTGTGGCCCTCGTTGGTGACATCAAGAGTGCATTCCATCAGATCCTAGTGGATGAGAAGGACAGAGACAGTATGAGATTCTTGTGGCTGGAAAATGTGG
>REGM01000387.1:135648-160585 GCA_004194415.1 Aurelia aurita
AAAACAAACAAATACAGTATAAATAATTGTACTTTGAACAGAGTTTAATTTTGTACGACGTTTCGGGCATAAACCCATTATCAAGTGAAGTAAGATTAGTAGAATGTAGGATGAAAGAAGAGTAGATTCGAAAGATTAAGATCGAAGGATAGGGAATCGATGTGACGCAAATGAGAGAATAAAAGGATGTAAGCATGTAAGAAAAAGGAAGAGAAAGAGTAGGCTGGAATAAAATCATTGTAAATAATTAAATTGTTTGTTAAGTCCTGCAGGGAAAAGAGTTCCAAGTTTGAAAATTATTCGCTTCTCCAAAGTCTTTCTTTTAGTACTGTCTGTGGGTGCAAAAAGGAGGCCAAGAATAATCATATCATCAGTTGAGTGGTTGGGTAAATTGAAGTGTTTAGAGATGTTGCTATCGGGGTCATTTTCATGTTGCTCGTTGAGATGGATCTTATGTCTAACATTGCGCATATGCTCGCCGAATCTGTTGTTGATTTGGCGAGAAGTTTCCCCGATATATAAAATGTTGCATTTGGTACAGGAGATACAGTAGATGATGCTTGATGAAGAACAAGTAAAACAGGCTTTGATGGTGAAGGTTTTGTTTCCGTTGGTGATTGTTGTTATTGGGTTGACGTGGGTACATGTTTGGCAGAGGTGGTGATTGCAAGGGAGTGTACCGGGAGAGTCTGACGATCGAAGGTTTGTGCGCACAAGGGAATCTCTGATGTTCTTGTCTCTCCGGAAGGCCATAAGGGGTGGGGCATTGAATATTTGTTTGGTTTTGGAATCATTGCTTAATAACTGGAAATTGTTGTAGATTATATTCTTGATTCTGTTATTTAGTGGATGATAAGTAAGTGTAAAAGGAATTCTGTTGTTAGATTGATTTTTGTCAACTGGTAGCAGGGCGTCGTCTTGTGAGAGGTTGTTGATTTTGTCGAGGGCTGATGTGGTGATCTTTTCAGGATAATTATTAGTATGAAAAAATGCTGTCATTTCTTTGGCTTTTGACTGGAAATCTTCATCGTTGGAACAGATACGGCGCAGACGTCTTAGTTGGGAGTAGGGAATGGATTCTTTGCATTTTCTTGGGTGGGATGAGTTGTAATCAAGGAAACTGTGTGCATCGGTGTTTTTATAATAAATTGAAGTTGCAATTGTGTCATTTTCAATCGTAAGTTGGATGTCAAGAAAGGGCAAGCTTTGTTCTGTAATGTTGTGAGTGAATTGGAGAGCCGGGTGGAAGTTGTTGGTGTAGTCGATGAAATTTTGCAGGTCTTCAAGCGGAAGGGATGTTGCACCGATGATGTCATCCTTATATCTCTTGATAAGGCAAGGTATTGGGCCATTGTAGGAATTCCAGACAAGGTGTTCCTGATGTCCAACGAAGAGGCAGGCATAGCTTGGGCCAAGTTTACTCCCCATTGCAACACCAGAAGTTTGAAGATAGAAACTGCCGTTGAATGAGAATGCGTTTGTAGTTAAGACGAGTTCAGCAAGGCGAAGAAGAGTATTTGTTGGTGGATCTTGCTAGGGCGTTGTTCAAGGAAGAATTTGAGGGCTTTTAATCCATCAGCATGAGGAATGCATGTATATAATGATTTAACATCCATGGTAAATAAATGTCTGTTTGGGCCAGTGAATTTGAATTCTTTGAAGAGACGACCTGATTTGACCAGGGCTAGCAATGCCAATGTAGCTCCAATCAATTCGCAATAAGTTTTAAACTAATCCTGAAAAGTTAACTTGAACATAGATACCTTGCTGGTTGATATTTGTACTTCCAAAGTTGAAATATCAATCTTGTAAGTTCAAATTTTTACCTCCAGACCAGAGCTTTGCCGCTTTGGCCTAAGCAAATTCTTGAAGCACAGCGAATAAATCAATTACAGCCTTGACGAAATTTGAACAAAAGTCAAATTTTATTATACTAGAGCTCACCTATTATGCATTTCTAAATTTTTCTTCAATTTTGATTCTTAATTTCATTATGCTTCGGAATTTGCTTAGGCCAAAACACCAAAGCTATGGTTTGAAGGTGGAGTCAAAGTTGTACTTTCAAGAATAAGATTTCAACTTTGGAAGCACCAATATCAATAAACAAGGTACGTATGTTCAAGTGAACTTTTCAGGATTAGCTTAGAAGTTATTGCGAATTTATTAGAGCAAAATTGGCATCGCTAGCCCTGATCACATCTGTTACCTTTTATTTGGGACACCCGCTATGTTATTGTTAGAAAGTATCTTGTTGGTGATTAACACATTTTTTTAAGGATGATTTTAATTTCAAACTTTAACTTCTGTTTGGCCTGGATTACACAAATTGTAGTCACAGTCCAAGAGGGAAGTTTTTCGTTATTCTGATTTCATTTATTCTTTATCTTCATAGTTGATCGCAATATGATTATTTATTAAACTGGTTGCTCATAGTGAGATTAGCTAGAATGTTAACTTATTTTCCTGTTAAAACTTACTATCTTTAGATTTGTATGTAAGCTATATAATAGAACCATGATCACATGAAAATAATGTGAACTAACCAATAACTCTAACAAATGGTAGCGCGAGAGCCCGAGAGCAGACCTCATAGATTCCTTTGTTATGGTGTCAAAACTGGAATGATATCCCTGACAGCATTCGAGAGAAAGAATCAATCGCTCGTTTTAAAACAGGTTTTAGAGAGTATCTTTTGAACCTTTGAACATGCAGGACCCAAACACGACCCTTTGTTATTGCCATTAAAGGTGGAATTAGGTTTTGTAGTGCTCAATTTGTACTGGGGCTGAATATGCTCTGTATTACGGCAACCCTGTAAATAACGGACTAACCTAACCCATTAATGCACTAATGCTACAATACTGCAATGCTGCATAACCGACCTGATGTTATTATTATCTAATGCCCAAAATAGGAGGTTATCGTTTTTCATCTCTTTTCTTCTGTCATTTGCAGGTGGAACGAATTAATTCGTAAGATTGAACTGTGGGCAGAGATCCATGAGCTGAACGAGCAAGGAACATACTCCCAAGTAGAGTTACAAACGAGGGATGCGCCTGAATGCGGTGGAGTGTTTCAACTGAGACAAGGCTTTTCACGAAGAATTGTGGTTCAAGTTGCTGCTCCAAAACAAGGCCAACTCCCAGTTGTTCTTGAAAGAATTCAGGGGATATCTGTGGGGAGTGTAAACGTCAGAGCAAAGATCCAAAAAGGCTTGGATAGCTACCAAGAGCGTGATTTGCAAAGGTTTCTTTACTTTTTCAAACATTGGAATGAATTGAGTTCATATACTGTTGACAGTGGTATCCAACTTCAAGATGCGAAATTACTTAAATAGACAGCTTCGAAAAACAATCAAACCTTCAGCTTGATTAATATTATAAAAACCGTCAGTTAAGCCAAAAGAATCACTCAGGCCCAATTTTCAGCCGACAGTCCACATAAATCAATTGTAACTAAAAACACTGTCGGCGAGAATTTTATCAACAAAAATCATCTTGAATAAGAAAAACAAAACTCCTTTGTGCCAAATGGATCTTGAAACTCGACAATTTCTTGTTATTACAGTCGTGGCCAAAAGTTTAAGACCATATTTTAGTCGATAACATTTGTTGACGCAATGAGCTGCAATACTACTGCTCGGACGTTTGAGTTGTCTTTGCGTTGTTTGAGGACAACTTTCCATGTTGATTCCGAATTTCGATGTTGTTTTTTGAAATTTTGCGCCATTTTGCTATGACGTCACAATGAAATCTATATACATTATCGGAAATTGTAGTGGTCCTACCGACAAGGGGGTTGATCCAAAAAATGTGTTTCTCACCTGGATTTGACATCAATCCATGCAGAATTAATTGCTTTGATTTGTTTGCAAAATATCAAAACTACGCGAAAAGGACGGCTTCAGTGAAACAGTCACATGAAGGGAAACAGTTCACAGCTATGGCTATAATTTTAAGACCACCCTTGGGAAATGTAAAAGAATCCTGGGCTTATGATGTAAAAGCCTTTACTCATAATTTGAAGCAACAAATCGCATAGTTATTCGCAATTAATTTTCAAGTATTTATTTTATCATTCTAATTATCGAATATCAAAGGCTTTTACATTATAAGCCCAGGATTTGTTTACATTTCCCAAGGGTGGTCTTAAACTTATGGCCATTGCTGTGGACTGAAAGCCTTCATATGTGACTGTTTCCCTGAAGCCGTCCTTTTCGCGGAGTTTTGATATTTTGTAAACAAATCAAAGAAATGAATTCTGCATAGTAACACATAGTCACACATGTCAAATCCCGGTGAGTAACACATTTTTTGGGTCGACCCCCTTGTCGGCAGGACCATTACAATTTCCGATAATTTCTATAGATTTCATTGTGACATCATAGCAACATGGTGCAGAATTTCAAAACACAACATCAAAATTCGGAATCTACATGGAAAGTTGACCTGAAACAACTCAAAAATAACTCAAACATCAGAGCAGTAGCATTGCAGTTCCTTGCGTCAAAAAACGTTATAGACTTAAAAGTGTGGTCTTAAACTTTTGACCACGACTGTAAGACTAAAATTTATCAATAGTAACACATCCTATTCTAATTAATAGAATCGAAGTGTCAATCGCTATCGTTCCTTATCAAATCTAGCAAGTTGGTTGCCTCAGCAGAATCCGGTAGCGCAGTCCTAAATAGGGCAACATTTTTTCAGCAGAATGTTATATGAGTTCAGCTGGCCGAAACGATATCTTTCCAGTTACAGAGTGCATGGAACCAAAGGACACAGGTAATAAGTCTAGAGATCCCCGGATCAAATTCTAATGGTATCTGGTCATTTTACAACTTTCCCCAGGTTTTGAATATTGTTTTTGGGATCCGATTTAGACATTCGTTTGTTGAACAGTTATTCGTCATCTTTTTTAAGGATAATTTTGCACCCCTCTGGAAAAATGTGCGATTTCCCTCGTTTAGTTATCGAAAGGGAAACTAGTTTTTTCATTCTTTTCCTTTTTGTAGGCTTCGAGATAAATGGTCAAACTCGCTTTTGAAGAGGCGGGAGTATTTGGACGACAAAATCCAAAGTTTGATTAGCAAGCAAGGTAACTGCCTGACTTTTGTCTTCGAAAGATTTTGTTCACTTCAAACATGTGTGAGCCTAGTTGCTCAGGGTGTTCATAGTCTGTAACGAATATGTCAAGAGGCTATATACAGGGTGTCCCAAAAAGTGTCCGACTTTTAAATTTGAATAAGTCAGAAAAATATTTGGTATGTATGAACCATTCAGGTATTATTTGAGAGCTGAGACATGTAATTTTCTGTATAATTGTATCCTCATGAGTCATATTTTAAACTATTTATTTAAAAAAATTATCAAAATCTAAATCTTAATTACAAGGTTTTCAAATTCTAAGATATACTTTAAAATAAGAAAAAGAAAGACAATATAGAAACCATTATCATACTTACTTACCCCTTGTTCGCGAAATAACCCTCCCACACCAATAATAGTCATAAAGTCTCTCATAGATCTGCTGCAAGCATGTTAAGTTTAAAATTGTCAATTGCGCTTTCCTGCATTCTCCTGGGAGGAGCTCTAGAACCCCGCACATACAACAGTGCAGCTTTAACAATTTCAAAGGAAAGTTTTGTCCTTATCCATGACATTATCATGCCATATTGTTCATTTTGCTTTAGGGCCAGCTTGCTTGCTAAGTTTTTACAAAGAGAGTCTTCCAATTCCACCATTTGTACCGAAAAGCAAGGGTGTAAAAGTACCTTGTTCAACCTCTATCACTCGTTGTAAATAAGCTCTTTCCTTTTCATTTTCATGTTGCTTGAATATCAATTCTGTGCTTCTGTTTTGGTTAGTCGTGGCGTTTATATGCGTTACGCGAATATCAAAGAATGCATTCTGCCCACGACGCCAAAAACTGCCTGCCTTTATGTCTAGCCGTGCCTCATCACGTACGTTTGCTGTCCTCAGTTGGAATCTCTCATTGTCAATTTTTTGCAAATGGGGTTCTGCCTGGACATCGTGACACACCTTACTCAAAAGAACTGTGAGGATATGCCGAATGTTATCATGTCTCTGCGCAATGAAGCCCCCCTTTTTACAAGACAATGCATGACACACATTAAATGACTCTCCACATGTGCAAAAGCTTGGTAGATCTGTTGAGTGGGAGACTATACCGAAGCCTTAGCGCATCTCTGAACTCCTCCTTATTGATTTGCGCTGCGGAGCAGCAGCTAATCTTTAAAATACCCTCCAAAACAAACTCAAGGTATAGCGCGGATGGTTGAACATTGATATGGCTAAACAACAGATAAACAATGGTTAAACTGCGATATGCTGGCTTATGTTCAAATTTACGCATGGAGACGCAAAGCAGACACCAACGACGCAAAGCTCGATTTTTCATATGCGTACGCACAGATGCGACGTTCAGAACAAGCATTTACTATTGTTTGTTATAAGTTTGGTTCAGGTTGTTGTGCGGCAAACTTCAAGCGAAGTCGATTCGATTGTCGAAGGTCCTTCCTATAGAGATCGTCGTGGAAGCCCCAAAGGAAAGGCAGAGNAAAATACCCTCCAAAACAAACTCAAGGTATAGCGCGGATGGTTGAACATTGATATGGCTAAACAACAGATAAACAATGGTTAAACTGCGATATGCTGGCTTATGTTCAAATTTACGCATGGAGACGCAAAGCAGACACCAACGACGCAAAGCTCGATTTTTCATATGCGTACGCACAGATGCGACGTTCAGAACAAGCATTTACTATTGTTTGTTATAAGTTTGGTTCAGGTTGTTGTGCGGCAAACTTCAAGCGAAGTCGATTCGATTGTCGAAGGTCCTTCCTATAGAGATCGTCGTGGAAGCCCCAAAGGAAAGGCAGAGGAGCGAAATAGAAGCGATCGAATGTGCGTGATAGATAATACTGAAAGTTCAATGTCGTGAAATTTGAAGGCATTTTTCCTTACCTTCTGAAAAGACGGTAGCAGCATTTCCGCGAAGTTGCTGTGCTCGTTGACAGAACTCGACAAGGAAGATGCTGATTTTTACAGTGGAAGGTTGACATTTTATTTTGGCCTGATACTCACTTTTCGTGCAGTTTATGCCCTTACTCTGACCAGTAGTAAGAAGCTGCAAACTCTAGCCAGTGATGGATCTTTTTCAGAAAATTCAAACTTATTTTAGGCCGCGTTGAAAACGTAAACACATTCCATGTGATTGTTTGATAAACAGTTGGACTATTGTTAGATTCATTTCAATTGAATTGCTTGCCTATTGAAATTCTGTCAACTGAGGCAGCTTAAAAGGCGGACTCCAAATCAAGGTCGTAGATCCGGATAGGAGATTGTATTTGAAAAGAATTAATTCAACTTTCTAATACTTGCAGACATCTGTCGCAAATCTTAAGATAGCAATATCTCTTGTTGAGATTTAGACCCTGTTCTTCTATAGGCATTGCATTAAGTCAAGAGCTGGCTCCCTTGTGTCTTGCTTGTTCAAAGAATGGGATGGGACAACCTCAACAGGCAGTTCTGCTGTAATTTCAGTGACCTTCATCTCTTCAATGTTCTTCTTGTTATTTTGATGTTCTCTTTTCAAAGCTTCGAGAAGTTATCCATGTAATTTTCTGTTGAGTCTATTGTAGTTCAAATTTGGCAAATTTTAAGAAAATCACGACCAAATTTTCCAAATATTTCTGCCTTACAGCAATGGCTTTTACATGCTTTAGCACATGTTATCCCTTTGGGACGATAAAAGTGTCATCCTGGGAACATAACAGCATTATTCCGGATGATTTCATCCCCCCATGAGGATAACACGTGCTAAAACGTGCTGAAGTCGTAGCTGTAAGGCAGAAATATCAGTTAATACTTGGTCGAAAACGTGTCGCCAAAGCATTTTCCAAATAAATGAAAAATATAGCTCTTCAGATTTATCAAGACTGCACTATTTTCCAACAAGGGGCCTTCAGTGCTGATCATATCCTCTCATCATCATAAGGGCTGACTGGGCAAATTTGGTGTCAGGCCCAATTATCCATTGCCCCAGACATCCCAAGGAGGGGATCAGACAAAAGCCAAGCAAATTAGACCTTGGTTTTTAACACCCTTGGTATCTTTATTCAAATGAGTATCTTATTTTATTAAAGATTATCCCAAAGTGCGGAGGGTGGATGGGTGATTTTTGCGAAGAACTTTCTTTCAGAGCTTTCAGACGTCGCGTCAGTCTGCTAGGTCGTCAGCTTGCGAATGCGAATAAACAATCGACTAGGCCCTTTACTGTTACCCAATCCTTTACATTTCCTTTGGCCACCAGGGGCAACTACACCCCGTGAAACGCTGATTAACAATTAAGCTGACGAAAAGAAGCTGGAACTTAGAATCCCTTGGGTATGTGACATGCGAACCAAATAATATTCCTGATCTAAAAGTACCTGCACAAAAGGCATTCCAACAGCATGGGTCGTTGATCACCCTTATTCGAATGCCCACTTTTTTCCCGTATTAAAATTGATTGTAATTGCATTAAATCAACCCGAAAATTTGGTCGTGATTTTAGGTCTGTTTTGAAGGTTTCTTCAATGGGCTTTCTCGAGAAGATCTCTCATAATTTCACAACGGAATGGCTGCTTTCAGTCAGGTAAATTTTAATATCGATTTAAACATGTCCACTCTTAAACAATATATTTGCAAATATTATTACCTTGATATCCAGGGAGCAGTGGTCTTGCAAGCAGGGATTGTTTTTATCGACTCACCTGGTACTATATAAAAGGAAGTAATCGACCCAAAGGAGTTTTTCAAACGCTGTTTTGTAGCTAAATGTTCAACCTCATGATCGCAATTTATTTTTGATTTGTTATCGATAGCAGGGGTAAGTATTCTTTAAAATAATAATAATAATAATGATGATGATCATAATAATAATAATAATAATAATAATAATAATAATAATAATAATAATAATAATAATAATAATAATAATAATAATAATAATAATAATAATAATAATAATAATAATAATAATAATAATAATCGATTTGTTTAAAGTTGGTACAGTAAAAACCCGCGTATAAGAACCTAGTGGATTAAAAACCTACAGGCTGAAATTTTGAAATTAGACCCCCATTATATAAGAACCAATTCAGCCTGAAATTTGAGGTTAGGTTCTTATTTGTAGATCATCACATTAGATTAAAACTCCAGTTGCTTAGTATTACTGAACCTATATGTTTATTGCAAAAAACTGCTACAAATGCATTTTTAAATGTCCTGTTCAGTATTTCCAGTCCTGAGCTTCAAAGTATTAGCTGTTCATTATGTTGCTGAAGCTCATGTCTTTGGTAGTAGACCCATTTTTGTTCATCTTCCTCAACACCTTCTTCAGGTATAAGTGACTTAAGTGAACTGACCGTGAATAATAGGCTCGAACTTTGAATCAGAATAAAAATATATTGGTAAAGCCCTGGATAAATTAAGAACCAATTTAAGAACCTTGGACAGCCTCATTTCCCACTAAATACCCAATATACGTATAAGAACCTAGTCAGGCTGACTTGCAAAATTGTAGGTTCTTATACGCGGGTTTTTACTGTAGTCTACATCTGTAGTGCACATCAAAGATGAGCACTAATTCGACACTAATTAATACCAACTATCTACATAATATACAATAATAACTTAAATACAATCCAACTCTTTATATAATCTATTGACACACTCTGCAAGTACATGTATTTCCATTCCATTCTCTAATCTTTTGTTTGAAAGAGAGAACACTATCACAGCTATTTACTACATCAGGTATGATGTTCCAAAGGTAGCTACCGCTGTATGTAATAGAATTTGCCCCATAAGTTATCGTTTGGAATCTTGGTATCTGTATGAGGTCCTTGTTGCGAAGGTTATAATTTAATTGCTTCCTCTCAAATGATTCCCACATAAATGCAGGATTTTATTTGATGAAGGGACTTAAAAACATCTAGAAGCAACTTTGAAGATTGTGTACATGAACAGTTTTTTGGCCTGATCTTGTCAAAAGTTCTTCGAAATTTGAACTGAAATCATTTTACAGCCTACGAAGGGCTCTCTTGTGGATTCTGGTTATCTCATCATTGGCAATTTTGCCGCAGAACATCCACATCAGGGGGCAATATCCAAAGTTTGACATGATAAATGAATTGTACAGGAGCTTGACCCGTTCTAAGGTAATGACGTTTGCAACCCTGGAGAAAGCGCTGACCTTCCTACTTGTTTTGGCAAAGATAGCCTTGACATGGTCTTTTATTTTCCCCCAAAAATGCCCATGCCTCATTCTTCTTCCCTAGCTTTTCCTCTAGTTGAAGATTTCAGAAAGTCAGCAAACGTCATTATCTTTCCCTAATTGAAGAATATTTACCCCTGTCGATATGGGAAATTGGAAAAAACAAGGATTCAGTGAAATCAGGCTGATACAAAACCAAATCGAAAGTCTTAAAGAACCAGGGATCGATTTGATCAATATGAGACAGCTGCATAGGAATCAAATCTTTAACAAACATTGCACGATTGGTTGATGCATATTTCATTTGATTTGATGGCTTGAAGTGAACTTCATGTACTTCTTTATAAGTGTTCATTGGCAATCTTTGATACCTTGATTATTTTCAGAATTATTGTGTTTTTTTTATAGAGAGAATTCACGAAACATTTTGAAAAAATATTAAGATCGTTGTAAATCCTAGATTAATTGAGGAAAAATGGTACAATCTTCAAGAAAACTGTAGTTTATAAAGGTCTATAGCATGCGTAATTTTAAAGTAGTTTTGAGTCAGATCAACCATTAACATTGCTATTCTTGAAAGTTTCTTCGTCAATTAAACTATTATACTAATTAGAAAAGATGTTAAGACAAGATGCAGTTGCACTTTAACAGCTCAAAGCGCAACTTTCTAGGACTGAAGGAACTGTGTCAAGTAGTGTCCTTCTGCTACAAAAGGAACTTTCTCTCCCAAGTTTCGTTTCTGTTGTGATAATTCAGTCATAAAAACGAAAGATTCGGGCTTTTGGATTAGTGCCAAGTAAATTTCACTTCCATAGCTCAAAAACTTACAAAAAATTAGTTATTGTTGAGCTGCCCAAGAAACTCTTTCAAATTACGCACAGATAGTAGCAGCACAATTCAATGACCATCTGTCTTAGGCTGCCTCAGAAATTTTGCCTGTTAAAGTGAATTACTCTGCGAATACACAGCCGATTTTGACATACGAGGTCACAAATTGCAATTTAAGATCTCATCTATATCGTAAAGTTAAAAAATGTAAGTAAGGCTCCTCCGTAGGAACTTTTAAAACGCTTATGCTTTTTTGGGACGCCCTGTATAATATGGCTGTAAGCAGAAGATCCGTAGCTTTTCTGGTTCATGATTTAGCAATTTGATGACATCACAACCGGAAAACTGTTTGAAACACAGAAGACGCCGAAGTTCTGAAAATAGTCAAGATATCAAAAATTGCCAATGAACACTTATAGCAAAGTACCTGAAGTACCTTTCAAACCATTAAATCGAACGAAAGATGCATTAACCAATTTTTTGTTTAAAGATTTGATGCCTATGCTTGGCTTGGGAATAGGTAGCCTGCGTCACAGACCATAACGAAGGGGGATTATGGTCTGTGTGATGGACTCACTTTTGTTGTCCGATTTTCACAGTGATTTTGTGAAATCTGTTATTCAAATAATGATATTGGCTTGTCTAGCTCTTTGTTTGTTCAATTTATGCTGAAGTCGTTGGGACAACAAAAGTGAGTTCATCACACAGACCATAACGAGGGAGAGTTATGGTCTTTGGGATGGACTCATTTTTGTTGTCCCAGTTTCACAGAGATCTTGTGAAATCTGTTATGCAAATAATTATATTGGCTTGTCTAGCTCTTTGTTTGTTTAATTTATGTAGAAGTCGTTGGGACAAAAAAAGTGAGTCCATCATACAGACCATAACTCCCCATCATTATGGTCTGTAACGCAGGCTAGGGAATAGGTAGCCTGCGTCACAGACCATAACCAGAGGGAGTTATGGTCTTTGGGATGGACTCACTTTTGTTGTCCCAACGACTTCAGTATAAACAAATTAAACAAACAAAGAGCAAGACAAGCCAAAATTATTATTTGAATAAGCATGGAATAACAGATTTCACAAGATATCTGTGAAACTAGGACAACAGAAGTGACTCCAGCGCACAGACCACAACTCCTCCTCGTTATGGTCTGTGACGCAGGCTAGGGAATAGGTACAACGCCTGCCAAAAGTCTTGGAACACCTCAGCTAATTTTGCCTTGTTATGCGATTTCCCCCTCTCCCCCTTAGAACAATGTTGTTCTGTGACGATAAAATAAGATTCGCGACTCTGATGAAAGGCTAGGACAATAGCCTTGCAAATCAACATTGTTTGGGGGGGAGGGGGTGCCTCTACTAATCTCCACTGATAGAATTGCGGAAAAGTGTGTCATTATCAAGAAAGGGCCTAAGTGTTCCAAGGACTTTTGGCAAGCATTGTAGCTCGAGCCAAAGTTCATCATAGTGCATATGAAAAATTCCCATTAGCAAATAGAATTTGTTTTATTTCCAGACAAGAAAATTATAATACCATGAGGGTATTGCTTGCATACATCTTTATACTCCCACGATGCTCAGTGTGTGTTAGTTCTGCAGCTGAACAAAATTGATCCTGCCCCCCCCCCCCTCCCCTAACCTGGATACACCAAATCCTTATTATCGTAATTTTGCAAATTCGATAGAATGACAAGAATTAATGCCAATTTAAAGTAGCTTTTTAGCTATTGAACAACATTTGAATCACCCCTTTCGCACAGTGGGAAAAATCAGGGAGACACGAGGACATTTCATGTATACCAAATGTAGATAACTTTTTAAGTCGTAAAGTTACCGATGTTTCGAATATCAATATAAACATTGTAGCAAAAATAGGAAACAAAAATGTTGGCTTTTTGGTCTGTTAAGGAGCAGCACTTGATTGCGTGGACATTTTAAAATTACACCCTCGAGAAAAGAGAATTGTTCTTTTGCAACTTTTGGCAACCTCTGCATTAATAAAATTTCAAAAGTCGACTGCATTTCATCTGGAGCTCCAATTCCTCCTGATTTCATATCTTCAATTAGGTTTTCAAAAACATGCGCATTTTATGAATTATATATAAGCCAAAGACTTCATTCTAGTGCTGACAAAGGCCAGCAATAAACTATATCGCTAAGGTACAATGAACAACTTATAATTAGTGAAGTACGAAGTACATAATCTACAAATAAATGAATTTTAGATTTAAAATAAGGTTGACTTAGACTTTCAGATGGTATATTGCTGCTTTTCAAATTTTGTTACTGCAGACATTCCCATAATTCCAAAGGGACTAATTTATTGTTTTATTAAATTACCGGAAAATCCCAAAACGGGCCCATATTTGGTTCTGCCCATCTGATAGCTTATAATTCATAGATTCCGAATTATATGGTTTATATGGTTGCCAATTTTGGCTTTTTCGAGTTATTTGAAAATATATGGCAAAATTGTCTCCTTAAAATCCAAAATAATTAGCACTTTTGTTTTCCCTGATATGCGACATGGTCCTATTGTTTGGTTGCTTGGCAGCAAAGCACGGTACCAATAAGCACCAGATTTTATACTTAGACTCCCAATAGATGTACTTACGACCGGGTGCGCCAAAAAACTATCCACTTTTGCAAGGCCACGATAAATCGTACACTGGACCGATTTTGAAGATTTAGGACTGAATCTTTAGCTAAGATCCTGACTTAGATGCTAGTATTTTTTGTAAATTTTGTAGGCTTCTGTTTCTTGAGCTATAAGCGAGTTTCTTAAAATTTTCGGTTTCGAGAACACTGAAAACGATCAGAAAACCTCGATCAAATTTTCTAAAGACTCGTCATGAATGGACAAAGAGGGAACGTTTTTGTGGTGATTTGAGGACGTAGAAATCGATTAGTTATACTCTACTCACGAGCGCTTGCTCAATTTTAGGAGGAATGTAAAATTACTTTTAATGACACAAATACATGTTTTTCCTTTTGAAATTTCATTGAATTTATACTCTGGTGCAGGTACTGCGTTCCTAATTATGGTTTCAGAGATAATTAGGTGGCATTTTTGCCCCCCCCCCCCCGTGCAATTGTCTGACCCAAATAGCCTGGGTGGAATAGCTCGTCAAATCTGCAAAGAATATCAACAGTTTCAATCAAATATAAGATCAAAGATTAATTCTTTAAAAGTTTCAAAAGTCTAGAAGATAGCCCCTACATTTATTATTAACAACCTAAAAGCAGCCAGCAGGAATGTTTGTTTAACCATTTTCCAGAATGAATTTTTTTCCCCCAGTTTTTTTCCCTACTTGGAAACGTTTTCTTTAAAAAGACACCTCCAGAGAGACCGTTATGGGAACATCTTCGCATCGACCTTTTTAATGCTACCTCTGCCATTTTTAACTTAGGGTGTTTTTTTTTAGATTAGATTTTTAGCTTTTGCCTGTAAATTTGTTTATACTTGTAACTAGATCCTTTTCTTTTTCTGAACCTGATGTTATAATTATTTTGATGGCAAATTATACATACATATACATACATAGCAATTTTCCTTGTTATAGTTCATTTCCTTTTACTTCTGTGCGCTCAATTTTCCCTTGTCGCATTCTTCCTTTACTTATTCGATCCAACAATTCTATTCATTATTCTTTTCGTTTCTATATCTTTTTTGTTTACATTTCTATTCACTGTTTTGTTACTACTGTCGAAGGACCCAATACGTTTAGTTTAAATTTTCTATGACGTTTATGGTATTTTATGATAGTAACAAGAGATATTGCTAACTTAAGATTTGCGACAGATGTCTAGCCTGCGTGCAGACTTTGTTGGTCACTGGGGAGGAGGGGAAAGAAAGGAACTACAAAGTCTGCGCAACGGCGTGCATTTTCTTGTTTTTCATCACATGACCATGACATCATCTTTGTCACAAGATTGCGCAATTTTGAGTTCGAATCGCGAAGAAATTTCGAAACAAAGTGGTGGCTTGTGCGATCTGTAGCAAAGAATTAAATGTCAAGAGTGATAGAATCTCGTAGATAGTGCTGGCTCCTTTAGTCCAAAGACTGAAATCGAATCTTTGGAGTTCATTAATCTTGCAGAGACACCATCTTGCGTAGATTTGTTGAAGAAGCGAAGAAAGTTACGCTGCATTTAGGCCGATGGAATCACGGAGGAATTTGACTTGATCAATCATTAAGGCTTGTATTCCAACGGGCAAATCACCAGCACAATGCTTGTGAAAAATGCTCTGTCCTGTCCAACGTACAGTCAGCAATCAAAGGATCAAAGTATCAAAGGCAAACTCTGAAAGACGAGAGACTTTCTAAAACCAAACGGTGCACTGAACAGCACTGGACTGAAGCACACGTTGCTTCCTTGAAGAAATTTCTTCATCACAATTTTCTGCTCATCAAGAATACGATGGATCTTAAAAATGCGTTGGGCATGATTTAGGCCACTCTGAAACTTCGATTCATCCCAATCTTTAACATGTTTACACGATAATCTTATCTGCTTCCGGGCTGCTTCCCTTCGCGATCCGCCATTTTGTTCCATTACTGAGTACTTTGATGACAATGAACTTTTTCTCGCTTTGTGAGAAAGACAATACAGACTGTCTGTCGTTAAATCTATTGGGTCCTGGATTTTGAGGACTCGATACTGATTGGCTATCCTAACAAGAGAAAACAAAGGGCATCTCGCTTGCGCAATGACATTGAAAGTTTTAAAACAAGAAAATTCACGGCGTTGCGCAGACTTTGTAGTTCCTTTCTTTCCCCTCCTCCCCAGTGACAAAAAGTCTGCACGCAGGCTACAGATGTCTGCTTAATTAGAAAATTAAACTTAATTCTGTTCAAATACAATCTCCTATCCGGATCTACGACCTTGATTTTGAGACCAAATTTTAAGCTGCCTCAGTTGACAGAACTTCAATAGGCAAGCAATTCAATTGAAATGAAGCTAACAATAGTCCAACTGTTTATCAAAAAATCCCATGGAATGTGTTTATGTCTCACTAGTATTTCAACACTCTTGTAAACGCAGCCTAAAATAAGTTTGAATTTCTGAAAAAGATCCATCTTTGGCTAGATTTTGCAGCTTCTTACTACTGGTCAGAGTAGGGACATAAACTGCACGAAAAGTGGGTATCAGGCCAAAACAAAATCTCAACTTTGCACTGTAAAAATCAGCATCTTCCTTGTCGAGTTCTGTTAATGAGCACATCAACTTTACAAAAAGGCTACCATCTTTCCAGAAGGTAAGGACAAAATTGCCTGCAAAATTCACGACATTGAACTTTCAGTATTAACTATCACGCACATTCGATCGCTTCTACTTTGCTTGTCTGCCTTTATTTTGGGGCTTCCACGACGATCTCGATAGGAAGGCACTTCGACAATCTAATCGAATTCCCTTGAAGTTTGCTTTCACAAGCGCACGGCAACCAAACTTGTAACAAACAATAGCAAATGCTTGTTCTGAACGTCGCATCTGTGCGTATGCATATGAAAAATCGAGCTTTGCGTCGGTGGTGTTTGTTTTGCGTCTCCATGCGTAAATTTGAGCATAAGCCAGCATATTGCAGTTTAGCCATTGTTTATCTATTGTTTAGCCTTATCAATGTTCAGCCATCCGCGCTATACCTTGAGTTTGTTTTGGAGGGTATTTTAAAGATTTGCCTGCTGCTCCGCAGCGCAAATCAATTAAATTATCGTTTTCATTATAACATCAAACTATCTCGGGCTAATCCAGTAAAGCCTTATGTTGCATGATTGATTTGGCTTTCTGCAGAACTTGTTTGCTATCTTTGTTGTGTATGTTGTTAGCAGTTCAGCACCAGATTTACTACTTATTTGCTGCAATTAACAGGAAGCTAGTCGCATTGCGTTGCTCAAGCATTAATTTTTTGCCGTATTTTTCTTCTAGATAAAACTTTAGCTGACAAAGAGCGAGAGGGTCTCCTCATTGATCAATGGGTTTCATTAACTGAGGAACGGAATAACGTCTTATGTCCAGCTCCGGGCAGCGGAGTGCCAGGAGCACCAATCGATTGGTTAGTGACATCACTTGAAAATATTTATTTCTTAGGCATCTTTATCATTCAAGCATCATCTCATTGATGCCAGTTCGCATTTCGTAAACCTAGTGCAAACTGAATACTTTTTTATGTTCTAAATGATGGACACTTTTTTGTTAGCAGAATCTACGTATTATGCATCTTCATCTGTCATTGGGTCTGAGATGCACACACGTACGGGGTTCGCTCAGTAGTGTTAACGCGTTTGCCTACCAATCTGAGGGTTGGTGGTTCGAATCTCAACTCTCCCAAACTACTACCTACTCTTTGTAATTCCCGGCTAAAGAAAACACGACTTTTGGTCACACGGAGAGGAAGTACCAGGGTATTGCCAGGCGTGCATAAACCATGCGATCATGAGAACAAAGTTCCCAGGCAGGTTTTCCAATGCAATATTTTGCAGGCAGTTTTTTTTAAATAGTTATTTATGAAATGTAATTGTAGCAAGTTTCCAAACAAATGTGTGTAAAAACTTACTGTTTGATACCTGCATTCTTACTTGTTCTGGTAATAGGCTTCTCTACCCTAGCTGTACAAACCTGATATGCAGGCAGCTTTTTATAGAATTTATACCGCTCCCAGGCAGGTTTGAACATTATGCTCGCCTCGGCATTGCTGCGATGGGCTTAATGCCTTTCTTAAAGCTACCTTCGTAGCTTGTTCCTTAAACTTCGTTCGGATGACATGTAGAAGTGAACTAACAACATCAACACACAGATATGGGAGTTTAATTGGTAGATTAAAGCTCTGTCCTTTACAGACCAAATCATCCACTGTCATGTTAAACAGGCATTCTTTGGTTTATGCTACTGACAGTGAACTTTGTATGGTTGAATAGAAACGTACAAAAGGACAGACAATTGATAATAAATATTTAACAACTACCGTAAAAGCTCCATTAAGCCCCCAGGGGTGGGCTTGTTTGATTTCGGAGACTCCAGAGGGGGGCTTATTATAGGGGGAAACTTATTCACAAACTCAAATGACAAGGCTATAAACATTGCTTTTTTGATCTTTACCTGATATTTTGCGGAATCAGCATCCACTTTTACGAGTCAAATACACAAATTCAACACAGTTTTAATCGCTAGCGATATCAAAATTAACATCCAAACTTGCTTTAGCTAATAAACGGAAAATCTTTGGTATCCTCTCCCATTCGATACATTTTTTTTTTTCATTTTAAAATTATTTATCCACGGTAGCCCCGTCAGTATGACTGATTTTCAGGGGGCCGTGCCAAAAGCTTTACAAATTAAAAATCTACAATTAATACTAATAGTAAAAAGAAACTAATTACAAGCATAATATATATACAATCAAAAATTAATTACAATAATCCATGTCCAAGTTCATTCCAGATTTTCGCTCCACTAAAAGAAAACGCTTTCTGCCCATTGCTAGTTTTCATGAATGGTACTAGCAAGTCAGTATCGGCATTTCTTAGACTGATAATATTGCGTTCAGAGTTTCTGATAAACAAGTGTGAAAGATAATCAGGAGCGAGATTATTGACAGACTTATACACAACTGTTGTTGTCTCACTTCTAATTAGATCTTTCATAGTTGGCCATTTTAATTCTTTAATTAAAGCTTCGGCAGGAGCATCGTAGCTGCTATTTGTGATAATTCTAGCCGCACGATTTTGCAATTTCTAAAGTTTAACTAGTCGGGACTCCGCACAATTCCCCCACACAGAGCAGCAGTATCTAAAATACAAGTTGGGCGCTTATTTTATATTTTGACTGATAAGGGCGGGGCTTAATAGATAGGGGGAAATAGAGCTTTTACGGTACTTGAAGTTTTTTCAGATGTTATCGTATTGAATTTTCTCTGTTGTTTTCAGGAGCCCACCACTCGGAATGGAAAAACATATTCCATTAATATTCTTAAATCTAGATGGTATGTTTTCCCTTTGAATCATTCTTATTTTTTTTTAGTATACAATATATCTGTTTGGGGATAATTGATAAGATCGATTTATAAATGTTTTGTGTTTTCCAAAAGACCTTTGGAAAAAATAAATCTTTCTTAGTTGTGTGATTGAATCTGCGTTAGTATTTGAATACTGCTCTCCGAAAGTACACCAGGTAGTCTAATTGCAAGATTATTTCGACTTCAAATTGCACCACTACCACTATGGCGTGATGCCGAATTTGAGCTCAAATAATTGAAATACTGATAATCCATTGGTTGGATCTGAAATACTGCTCTGACGGGTTTTTCGAGAGTTAGGCTCTGAGTCCCAGCTGGAGCTTATGAGTCCCAGTTTAGGATTATGATTCCCAGTTTGAATTTTAATTACCAGTTTTACGATTGTAGTGGATAAAGGTGGTAGCAACTATTAGCGACAATTAATGTAATGTAATATAATGCAATGCAATGTAGTGTAATGTAAGGTAACCTGCCTAACTCTACCTACCCTTATTTTCTCCACATATTTAAGCCACACATCAGTTGGATTGGATTGATAGTGAAGATTAAAATAGATTCTAAATGCCTGTTATTGATCCAATTTTGTCTTTCTCAGAAAACGTTCTCGGAGGCTGTCCGGATTTAGAACCGGAACCAGCTGGCCTGAAGTCATATGTCCCGTTAGAGCAACCAGAGAGAATGATCGACCTAGCAATTTTGAAATACGACCAACTTCGAGTTACGGCCTTCGCTTCTTGGGATTCTTCTATGCATGATTCAGTATACTTAAATCGTGTCACACAAAACAACGAGCGGATCTACTTGATTCTTAAGGTAAGGAAAATGGTGAAGTTTCCTCATATGTGACATTGCTGAAAATCTGTTGTTACCTTTTGTTCAAAGAGCTTGCTGACAGCCTAATGCAGCAAATGCCTGTTCCTTGCTCACCTAAGTGTACATTCTTGTTTCCTTCTCCAAAGCATCATAACATTTAATAGGCAAGAACAGTATCATTTCTGAATTGTATAGGTAGTCCACACTAAGATGTCTGTCCTTGTACTAATGGTGTCAAGACTGTAAATTTCTGAAGCTTTCAAATCCTACCGATGAAGCAGAAATTCTAGACATTTGCCAAAGTCGCATGTATTTTCCTCTCAAAAATTCTGCTTGCACAGTTCTCAGCATGCTTTCCATGCTGCAAAAAGACAACAGCCAAGTGAAAGGAAGCTGCTGGCAGTCTTCGAAATGCAGAGTAAGAATTGAAAATTGTCAAGAACAAGGTGTCCCAAAATGAGGTATCAGCGTTTGCCGAAATGTAGCTGGTGTACCAGAAAACTGTATACAAGGTTGAAAAATTCTGATGCCAAGAGTTTTAACCAAATTACCCCATGATTATATTTTATGTTAACCCTTGATGGCAGAATCAAGTTTGGTATTTTGTTTTACCATTTCGGTAACTTGGTTGTAGAGCTATAAATTAGCAAACGTAACATTTCCTCTTAGGCCCAAACCAGAGCCTCCAGTAGTGAAAAGCTAACAATGCCGGGGAAGCAGACACATGTCAACCCTCGATATCCAAAGCAAATATGTCCTGTGATTCTTATTCATCAGAAAGCAATGAAAAGACATTCCCAAGAGATAATGATACTACAATATCGTTAGTCAAGAAATTTATTTACGTTAGTAAATTTCTTGACTAATGATGATGTAAATGTAATTTACTTTTCACGTTTAAGTAAATTTACTTGTACATTTTCAATCAAGGTTGTAATATTAACAATGACTGATTCATTTCAATAAAAGTAAAGAATTCCCGCGACCAATGATTAACAGTGATATGAAAAAATCAAGAAAGTGTTACTTTTAACTTTTCTCAGCTTTTTCTTCAATGAAAATCAGCAGCAAATTGTTTGCTGAGAATATCGATAGTTGTCATGCTGGGCGCTTAGTATTCGTGTTACTGATGTCGCGATAGTGCTGATGAGTTTCAAATGAAACAAATATCAGTGGGGTACATTTTCTATTTTATAGTGGGTTGTATTTTCTATGTTGTAGTATTTTGTATTAAGGCAGCCTTTACATGAGAAACTCAACCCGGGTGGAAATTTCGCCCCGGGTTGAGTTTTGCTGAGTGTTGTGAATTTGGCTTGTGTTTACATGAGAGTTTCAACCCGGGGCGAGTTCCCACTTTCTTGTGGTGTTGTTGTTGTTACTGTTGTTTTCGTGATTTATTACTCGACTAAGATGGCGCCAAATCGATTTGACATTTGTTTTAAAGTTTATTCTCACAACTCTCAGCGTTGCATTTCAAATTGGCCTAAGCTCTAAGAAGCTGCATTGATTTTGCACGCAAACAATATTGTAATTTGTTTTTATGTTGATATCAATCAAAATCAAGCTCACCTCTTTCGAACTCCATGTGTTTTTCTGTTCGCAGGATGTTGATCCGATGTCGATTCATGATCTCGAATAAATATTGAGGAAATAAACAAGATCTTGCCTGTTCCACAACGAGTTTGAGTGACAAGGGCTTCTTTTGCGCCAAACCTTGACTTTCAATCCCAGAGTTCTCTTCGGCTCTTTGTTTAATCATCACGAATTCCTCAACTCGCACGAGGTTTTGAACACTATGCGTTTACATGTAAATTTCGCCCCGGGGCGAAATTTACACCCGGGTTAAATTCGCCGGGTTGAAATTTTCTCATGTAAACGATTTCACCAATTACAAAGGTTTTCTAGCAGCCGAGTTGAAACTCAACCCGGGGTGTAGCTCCACCCGGGTTGACTTTTCTCATGTAAAGGTCCTCTAAGTTTCTATTTTGTAGTGCCTGGCTCTACACGTGCATTCAAACTCAAATTTTATTTGATCTCTCGTAGGTGACGCTACGGCTATGCAGTCCGGCTGTCATGGATCTTGTTCTTAGAAAAAGAATATGTGTTCGAATTTATAAAAAGCAAGGATTAAAAGAGAGCCTCATGAAGAGATTTATTAGACAAACGGTAATAAAGCTTACTTTTCTTTTCTTCTTGAATATTACATGAATGCTTTTATTATATGTATCTTCTACTGTAATTATATCAAGTTACTGCATTTTGCAGTACCTAGATTTCTGCAAAAGTTAAAATGGCAACATCTGAAGACCCATATTTCTAGGTAGCAACAGATCGACTATGTTGTTGTGAATGCGGTACTCTTACTGTTTCCAGGATGGGGTTCTTATCCAGAGGGCCCTCGTGACTATGATTAACCCAAACCTACACAGTATCTATGTAATAAGCTCGGGGAAGGGATGGTTGAATTCTAAATTTCGGAGGCAGTAGTAAGTTTTTTACAAAAGCAAGTAAGGCCCGGTTCAGACGGCGTATTTTTCATGTTTCGAATATAATGTTGTGAATTAACTACAAGAAAAGTACGGCGTCTGAATCAAATAGCTACTGCAGTTATTATTAACGTCGACCCAAATCAATAAATTCGGCCACTCCAGTCGAATTAAACAACGTAGGCACGGTAATGATCCTAATAGCGTATTCTTCATGTGCCGAATCAAATGCATAAATTGTGCTAATCCCTTTACTAGGTTTTCCTGCGTCAAACAGTCAAATTTACTACGGCGGCTTCTTTGATTGTCATCTTTGATTGGCAACAAATGGGCTGTGACGCGTGCTACCGTAAACACACCCGAAGCTTGCTTCTGTCGAGTCACGTTTATTGGTAACATTTAGGGCAGATCAAAGAACAAATTTAGCAACGATTTTGTCTTGCTGTGGCTGTGGCAAGGGCATAAATAAAACCAACCTTTTGTTCCATTTTCTCAAATTTTTGTGAATAGCTGCAATCCTTGGCCAAGTCAGATTTCCCTTTGAAGGCCTACGAATTCTCATGAACCTCCATTTGCCTTGCTTATCAATGTGAGGGTGTATCACTCCCCTAAAAAGCGTACGAGATTTCCATGAGAATAAAGGGATTTCCAGAGGCCTTCAAGGATTTCTCGAGAAAGCAAAAGGAGTTCCGTATAAAGTGTACACGATTTCTAGAGAGTGATTTGCCCCTCGTATCGATGAAGGGAGAAGTTGCAAAGTCAGTTATTGTGAGCGTCAGCGAAGCAAAGCAAGGCAAAGGACCGTAAGAACAAGGACTGAAAGAAAGCATTGGCGGGTAGGCCATTTTCGAGCACATTACTTAGAATTTTCTAGACAAATTTCAATAGACCTTTTTACTTGCCAGAAAAGAGATTTGGATCGAGCGTCCAAATCTGGTAAATTTTGTGAAGGAAAACAAAAGCATGACCCCCGTTCTCAGTAGAAACACTGCTAGCTGTGGCATGAAGTTCTTTCGGATCTCGGAACACCTTTCAGAGAAGAAATCAACGATAACTTTGCTCAAATTGAGTTACAAATGTTTCAGTTTGTACACACAGGCTAGTTTTAGTTGCCTTCTGGCCTTGTTTCTCGTTGTTTTTAGTCATTGTTAGCTGATTTTGTTGTGTAACAGTTGCAGAACAAAAGCGCGAGCATACAAGGGTTTCATTTTGCGAGTTAGCGATTCGAAGTTTGCTGTTTTCAACCGTCGTTATTCAAATGAAAAAAAATGTTATTTTGATATTATGATTGATAAAATTACAAAACATAGAGGAGGAAACACTACCCCTGCATACACATATTGAAAGAATTTGGGCAGAACATAACAGGTGAAGGAAGATTTGCTGAAAGAATATCGCTGTGTTTTGATTAAATATGGGCCTAGACTGTTGCATAACAAAATCAGCTAACAATGACTAAAAACAACGAGAAGAAGGCCAGAAGGCGAATCGAACTTGCCTGTGTATAAACTGCAACATTCGTAACTCATTTTGAGTAAAGTTATCGATGATTAACTCTCTGAAAAGTGTTCCAAGATCCAAAGCAACTTCATGCCACAACAGCTAGCAGTGTTTCTACTTAGAACGGGGGTCGTGCTTTTGTTTTCCTTGTCAAACTTTTCCAGATTTGGACGCTCGATCCAAGCCCCTTTTCTGGCAAGTAATAAGGTCTATTTCGTAGCAATTGTTACCCGATCTCGATCAATAGACAAAATAAATCCTGCAGTCCATAAAACATCCTTTGTTTATGAACAAAGGACCTCTAAATAGCTTGGGAAATTATTCATTCATTCATTCATTTTATTTTATATTCATTTTATATTCTTTAAACACGGTAACCCCGTCAGCTAAGGCTGCTTTTCAGGGGGCCGTGACAAAAATTTACAATTTACAATTTAATTCATATAAAACTAAACATAAATACGCTAATTACAAAACTAAAATATAGAAATTAATACATTGTAGTCAAATAGTCAAATAGTCAAAAATCCCTATTTTAGACTTTCTATTATAGAGCCAAAATATGAAAAAATGAGTAAAAAGTACATTGCATTTACATAAGACACCTTTTTAGTATGGAAAAGTTTGAAAATCTAATCAGTTATTCATCTGAATAATGGGCTACGCCCTAAAATTGACCACACCCTTTTCCGGACACGCAAATTATTCTTATACGCAACAGATCATAACTTTGTTCTCACAAAAGCCACTGACTTCAAATTTTCTACAGATATAAACCTTCTCTGGAGCTGTGAAGTAGACTACAATCACCTAAATTGCCAGTGTCTGAGTATCTCTGCCATCTTGTTTGGTTATGGGCTAAAAAATAATCTGATCGACTTTACAAAAACCAGAATCACATCAGATACACATGAGTGAATTAGGTTTTTGTAGTCTACTTCATAGCTCTATGTGTTAGCAACATATTCTGAAAGTTTGAGGTTGATATCTTTACCCTATCACAAATTATCACCCAAGA
>REGM01000387.1:172017-192100 GCA_004194415.1 Aurelia aurita
ATAATATAGAAGAGATTGATGCTGTTGTCAATGCTGAACTTGCCTGCCTTGAGAAATGGTTACAGGGTAACAAGCTTTCCTTGAATGTTGTCAAGACACAGGCCATGATAATAGGATCGTCGCAAAAGTTGAAGAAAATTGATACACCAACGGTACCGATTCCTCATTTTCGAGTAAATGGTAATGATATCGATCTTGTGAAGGAAACTAAATATCTTGGTCTTATGATCGATGACAATCTAAAATGGAAGAGCACTGTAAAATGTACACAGAAGAAGATCTCTAGAGCTATAGGACTTTTGAAGTACGCAAAACACTTTGTGCAAGAGGATACATTAAGGAATATGTATCTTAGTATTGTCCAACCACATTTCAGTTATTGTTGCTCTGTTTGGGGATGTTGCGGGGCAACTAAATTGAAAACCTTGCAGAAATTACAGAACAGAGCTGCTAGAATTGTTACAAGTAGCCCTTTTGACACTCCAGCTGCTCCTCTATTGCAGCGGCTTGGCTGGCCGTCAATTGATAAACTGATCAATCGAGAAACATGTACAATGGTATATAAATCTTTAAATGACCTTGCACCTGAAAACCTAGGTAACATTTTCTCCAGATTGTCTGATGTTCATACCAGGGTTTTACGCAATACCAAATGCAATCTTGCTGTACCAAAAATGAGAACATCTTATGGCCAAAAATCATTTGCGTTTCTTGGAGCCAATGCATGGAATAAACTCAACTCGGAAATGAAATTAGCCCCTTCGATTCAGTCATTCAAAACGAAACTCAAGGCTTTGAATTGAGAATATTCAAGGAAAGCTGATCTGTATCGAAAGTATTATCTTTATTTTCTTTTTCACATTTAGTAGCTATTTTATATGAAATTTGTGTAAATAGGTTTGTATCTTTAGGTTTATTAGCTATTTTTGTTTTGTTGCTGGGACAATTGGAAAGCAGTTGCTTAATTACTTAACTGAATTGTATCCCAGGGTAAATATGTTTAAAATAAAATAAAATAAATAAAAATAAAAGATTTGATAAAATTTGATCTTACTTGCCAGTTAATTATGTCACATTTCTCTCATGTCTTCTTCTGTCAGTTCAGCTTCTATTTGTATCCATTTAGGCCCTCATGGTGTTGTGCGTTGTGTTGTGTTGTTGTAGTTGCGGAGAAACGAGGCAAAAGAAAAGTTAAAGGTCTGAAGGTTCACAAATGGCCTCACGGCTAGTCACATTTTCTTCGCCTTTGGCCGCAGCTCTTCCGCCACTGACAGGCTACCGAAGTACATCTGACCAATCCTCAGCAACTCCTTTGTCTTTTTATGAACCTCTTATTTCCACTCGCTTCGCACGAACATCGTTAAACGAGAAATTGTGAACGTGGGTCTGCTTTATTTGCAATCTCTCGGGGATCGAAGAAAACCAACGGAGCACGCTTGCGCACTGCGTATTAACACTGCGCCGAAAACTGATTGCGCTTGCGCATATCAGAACCTGGGCATGCCTGCGCAAGCGCAATCAGTTTTCGGCACAGTGTTATTGCGCAGTGCACAAGCGTGCTCCGTTGGTTTTCTTCGATCCCCGAGAGATTGCAAATAAAGCAGACCCACGTTCACAATTTCTTGTTTAACGATGTTCGTGCGAAGCGAGTGGAAATAAGGGGTTCATAAGAAGACAAAGGAGTTGCTGAGGATTGGTCAGATGTACTTCGGTAGCCTGTCAGTGGCGGAAGAGCTGCGGGCAAAGGCGAAGAAAATGTGACCAGCCGTGAGGCCATTTGTGAACCTTCAGACCTTTAACTTTTCTTTCGTCTCGTTTCTCCGCAACTACCACAACACAATGAGGGCCAAATATAACAAAACGCACAACACCATGAGGGCCTAAATGGATACAAATAGAAGCTGAACTGACAGAGAGAAGACATAAGAGAAATGTGACACAATTAACTGGCAAGTAAGATCAAATTTTATCAAATCTACAATTTTTCTCCGCCACCTGTGATCTGGGAAATAAATGTTTGTCGGGAATCTTTCAGAATTTTGAATGCTGCGAGTTAAGGAAACTTTTGTACAGAGAGTATGAACACTTTTATTAGTCACGAAAGTTAGCATGCCGCACCAAGCCGCTTATGTACTGACTGCTCCGCAGGGGAAAGAGCACTTCTCGTCACACGAATGAGATCCTGTGTTTGGTCCTGCTTTCAGTATTGAATCTCATTGGATGAGCTAGACTGAGCACGGGGGACATCATTGGACGAGCCAGGGGGCGGCATTCTGTCGAACTTGTATTTCTGAACGAGAAGGGGGACAAGAAACTGCGTTTTCGGGAAGAAAAAACTATATTTTTTGTGATTAAAAAAGTGTTACTTTTGAACATGTTTGGTCATGCTCAGCATGACCAGCATGACCTTTAGCTTTGTCACTGTCCGCACCATATCGCCTCGTTGCTTTTCCGTGTTCTAGTTTCGTAAAATAGTTATGAAAGACTTCGGGAGCTGTTCCATTTAAACATTTGAATACGAAATCCGTGCATTGAATTGATCTCATGAAAGCAAATGATCGAAAGACGCGGTGGTTATTATGCTGTGCTCCAAAAATTATCTTAAGTGCTCTCTTTTCAATCTTCTTGAACCTTGTTTCATTCGTTTCTGACAATGTCGAGAATGCAATGCTGCAGTAAGTCATGACTGGCTGAACCATGGATTTGTACAAATGCACGGCGGCTTAAATAAAGGTTGTTCTTTATAAATTGTTTCTAGTTATAACTTGCACGATATACTTTTTCTCGTTAAAAATATAAGAAGTTGAATGCTCTGCACCGTTATCTCGCGCAAACTTGAATAATACTTCCAAGGACATTTCCGCCGACGTTATGCACTGACACGTTTCCTTTCAAATCTTGTCATTCTCAATATCGTATTGATTTCATGAGCCTCATATTTGACTCGCTTTATCGTTTCAGCAAAGTCTAACGAATTTGTTCAGAGCATCTATGAATTTCCCGGTAAGTGCAAACTTCCATTTATGAAGGAGGTTTATCAGTACAGTGGTTTGCTCTCTGTGTTGAATGTATGGTGAATAAACGATTTTCACTGAAAGTCTGTCCTCACGTGGTTTGTGATGGTTGATAATTTTGTTAGCAAATTTTGATCATTACATTATTTTGAATTTTAACTTGGTATTAAGGCTGATTTCCAGTCAGTGGAGTTTTCCGAGCGGGCGGAATTTACACAATCAAAAGTCGTTCAATCTTAAATTTCTATTCAATTGCAAAGCGACATTTTCTGTGGTAAACAATAGAATTTCCGCCCGCTCGGAAAATTCCACTGACTGGAAATCAGCTTTTACTTATAAGGGTTTAGCGCCACGTAAAGGTGATATATTGTCCTTTTGTTTATTCATCAATTTTGAACATCAATTTTAGTCCAATTCTGAGCTTGGTGTACAAGCAGAAGCAAAGGCAGCAGATAAAAAACAGGAATTAGAAGTCCCAAATGTAAGTTATTATTTTCTCTTCGTGGGTTTTATTTATTATTTGTTTGATGAGGTAGGTTAGCAAAAAGTCTGACACCTTTATCAATATAACTCAGATGTTAAAGTTTAATACAATCTCGCTTTAGAAAACTGCCGGGTGAGTAAAATTTAAAGACGAAGTTTGGTATCTTCGTTGGCATTTGTGTGTCGTAAAGTTGATCTTAATGTGATATCAGTTCCACAGCTTTTGTTAGGCCCATACAGAATGTTGGTCTATGTTTTACCAACAATTTTTTTTACATTAAATTTACATTTACATTTTACATTAAATTTTACAAACTAAGACAATAGGTCTTAAACTTAAATCAATCCATTCAAAGATATAGGAAATACGTTTTTTATGCGTGCGCAGATGTCTATCGAAAGCGAGGCGGTGCTCATTACAAACGCCTCATGTCTCTGCTCACGGAACTGTTTTGTTGTTACAACCACGGGCTTTAGGAAACACTGAATTAAAAATTAGATTTTCGGATGATACATCGATATTTATCTTCTTTTTATTTCGTTCATGATATATCGAGGGCGAAGCGCGTGGCAGAGTGACGTGACCTAGAGCCATTATGCCACTCAAGTGTGGCAAAACAAATTCAGCCACTCAAATCTCAACCTTATCTAGTCCGATCTTGGTACCGACCACCCTCCGACACAGTAGGAACTGTGGATAAGCTCGAGGAGGTTCTTCGATTCGTTGAAGCTGAGGGTAAGGAGGTTATAATTATTGGAGACACAAATTGTGATTTTAGTTTACTTCAAAAGGCACAAAGGGATTCTAAAAATCCAGTCCTTAATAACGTTAAGCGTATTAGTGAGTTATACAACTCTTATGGACTAACACAGATCATTAAAGATCCCACAAGAGAGTTTGCTACTTCGTCTACGCTAATTGATCACATAGTTGTTAGCAATGTAATAAATGTCATTGAGTCTGGTGTCTATAAGGTTGGTCTCAGTAACCATTACTTGGTCTATGCTGTTCGTAAATTTAGAGGGGCGGTCAAAAACAGCCTCAAAATTATCAAGACAATGCAAATGAAAAACTATAACGAAGAGCGTTTTCTGTTGGACCTTGCCTCGGTTGATTGGCAACAGATAATTACTACGGATGTGGACATTGATGAAATTGTAGCTCGTTGGACAGCTAAACTTAGTGCAATAATAGAAAGGCATGCACCACTTTTGGTGCGCCGTGTCTCTGAAAAGCTTAGTCCATGGATAAACTCAGATCTAAAAAATCTACAAAAAATAAGAGACAAGTTAAAAATAGCCGCTGTTAAGGCAAAATCAGAGCTTTTAATGGAAGCATATAGCAAAAGTTCGAAATAAAGCCAATACTCTCAATACTCGCTTAAAAAGACGTACTTTACCAGTACGATTCATCTTAGTGAAGGAAATCTTAAAGAAACGTGGACTACTTTAAACAAACTAATAAACAAGAAGTCAAAAACTACTTCTATATCTGCGATAAAAAACGGTGATTCGGTCATAACTAATCCTGAGGGGATAGCAGACTCGATGAATAAGTTCTTTTGTAATATTGGGGAAAAACTTTGTAAAGAAATACCAGGTACTAGAAATGTTTTTCTGAGCAGCACCTGACAGTAGTTTCACTTTTTCGCAACTCCAACCGGAGCATCTGCTGAAAGCCGCAAACAAGTTTCAAACATCTCATAGTTTTGGTGTGGACAATATTTCCAACTATTTTCTTAAAGTTGGAATACACATTTTGGCTTCATCACTGAGTCAAATATTCAAAAGAACTGGTTGGAGAGTAACAAGTTATCGCTAAATTTATCTAAAACACAGAGCATGCTAATTGGTAGCCGTAATTGACTCAAAAGGATCGGCAAGTCTGAAAACTCGAAACCAGCCCTAAAAATTGGAGAGGAACCAGTCTCCATATGGTCAAACATGCGAAATACTTGGGTGTTCAGGTTGATCAGCACTTGCTCTGGGACGAGCATTTAAACCTTTTTTTTAAACATTTAAACAATTTTTAACAATAACAATTTCTTCAATAACAATAACAATTTAAACATTTAAACAATAACAATAAACAATTTAATAGGAATGCTGAAATTCACAAAAAGATACCTCCTATTACAGACCATACAAACTATGTACAAGAGTCTTGTAGAGCCGTACTTTCGATATTGTTCTCCTGTCTGGGGTAACTGTGGTATTACGGCTCTTCAGAAATTACAAAAATTACAAAATAGAGCAGCTAGGATAGTTACAAATAGCCCCTATGACGCTTCCTCGCAGCCTCTTATTAAACAGCTTGGCTGGCTAGATGTGCAACAAGTGATAGACCTTAAAACAACAAAAATTGTTCACAAGTCACTGCACAATGAAGTGCTAATTATCTGCAAGGTCTGTTCACATGAATCTCTGATACATGCGTCAGGGAGTTACGCAATTCCAAATTGGATTTGAACCTTCCGCTGTTGAAAACATCCCTAACCAAACTATGGAACAAATTAGGATCTGAAGCCAAAACTACAAGTAGCTTCTCTGCTTTTAAGAAAGCTGTTACGTGAGCCACGATAATATTTTGACTTTACGTTTGTTTACTTTATGTATGAAACATTGTAACTAGTTAGTTTAGGTTTTCGTTTTGTTTAGTTAACAGGGCAAGCTGTAAAGCAGTATTTTTATATATTGATGTTTTTACGATAAAAATTAAAACACCAAATTGTGAAAATGAAGAATGTCGTGTGTGTAAAACAGATCCAGCTTTGAACTGCAAAACCAGAGATGCCATTTACGAAATTAAATGTATGTGTGGAGAAAATTATATCGGCGAAACAGCACGTAGTTTAGGCGAGATGTGCAATGAACACTTCAAGAAATTTGAAAGAAAGGAAAGTTCGTCTGTCTTTCATCAGCATATGCTTGAGAAACATGATGGAATACAACAAGAATTAGCTGTAAAGCTCTTAGGAACATGTCCCAACGATGCAATGCTGAGACAAGTGACTGAAGCAGTTATTATTCATGGGGAGAATCCAAGATTGAACGCTAAGGAGGAGTGGGGGAATCGAACGTTCCAAGAACTAGATTCGATCAAAGATCAAACGAATCGAACTTGATCAACAACTGGCAAGATATCGATTCGACTCATTAACTCACTGATGAGGCTGCTGATGGGCAGCGAAATATTTGAGGTAACAATGTTTAGTTTAAGTGTTCGATGATTACGTGTCTTAGAAACAACTAGGCCCGCTCGGCGCGGCTTCGCCGCGCCTCCGCGTTCCTTTTAGCTTCGCTGTAGTTGTCTAAGTAGCAGTACTTAGGTGGAAATTCATATCTGCACATAGTGTCCTCAGTTACCGTAATGGCCTTAGTTGCCGTAGTGGCCTTTAGTTGCCTTTAATGGCCTTAGAATAACCAGTAGGGAAATGAGGTCCCATATCATCAAGGGGTAAGTTTTTGGTAAGTCTCGGGTGCCTTTTGTTAAGTTGTTTTAGTTGAGTTGATCTGGTTGCCTTTCTTCCTTTAATGGACTTAGTTGCTATAATAGCCTTCGTGGGCTTTCTTTCCTTAGTGGCGTTAGTGGCCTTAGTTTCCTTAGTACCCCTTAGTTGCCCTAGCTAGCTACCCTCGTTGCTGTGGTTGCCTTAGTTGGTTAAGTTGCCCAGAGTTGCCCCAGTGGCCTTGCTCTGGTTTCCGGGTTCTGGTTGTCTTTTTAGCAGCAGTGTAAGGGTTGAATCTCCCTCTGGGAGAGCGTCAGCAATAACCAATATGGAAATGAGCCCTCATATCACCAGGGGGGGTGGGGGATTTTGTGGTAAGTTGGCGAGGTGCCAAATGATGGGAAAGAGAACTTGGGAAGGTGCCAATGTGCATGGTGGAGACCTGGCATGGTGCCAAGTCATGTGACCTATTTTGGCAACTTGGTAGTTAAGACACGTGATATGGGGGCTTGGCACGTGGTGCCCCCAACACTTATTAGTGTTATCACCCCACATCGCCATTATTAACTAACTTTTATATGCCCTTTACTTGGTGTCACCCCCTATAATGTAGCATGTTCATACGGAGAGCCCTCGTGAGAACCCCATTGTAGCATCATATTCTTCGAAAGAGCACCGATGTGGAGGAGAATGTCTCATATGACATGTGTGTGGTCACGTGACAGCCCACAATAGGTGGTCACAGCTATATTGGGAACCTGGCAGGTAAGTCACGTGACATGAGGGTTAGGCTCGTGACTGCCCCCAACACATAATAGTGGTATCACCCCAAATCTTCCTTAGTAATTAACTTAAATACCCTTTACTTGACATGACCCCTGTAATGTAGGATTTTCATACAGGGAACCCCTTGATAACCCCTGTGCAGCATCATATTCTCCGAAAGAGCACCGCTGTGGAGGAGAATATCTACGTGCCTTGGTTGTGGTCACGTGACTGCCCCCAATAGGTGGTAGCAATCGCATTGAATAATTCCAATGATCAAAGAAGGTAACCTTTTACTATGCCGCACCTCATTCATTCTTCAGAGAAAATGCAATTTTATTGATTTCTTAATGAGACCCTTATTGCAAATGAGTTCAATAAAACTACCGTTCCATTACATAATCCATCATGTGCTGGTGATCTGAGGAAGTAATCACCTTGCAAGTGATACTATATTAGGGAAGACATAATCTTTAACCAAGAGATGAAAGAACAATATCATGAAGGAGTACAGCAGTTGAGTATTGACCTATTTATAAAATCAATGTAGAATCTAAATGCTTCGATTTCAACATAACCTTGTCATTTCGTTGCCTCCCTTATTTCATTTCCTATTCTTCCCCATTCCCTTTGTTGCAAATCCCTTCTTTCTCTCTCTATTCTTTCGCCCCCCCTCTTCCCACTCCTTTCTGCGCACTTCACGCTCCCGCCGTTGCACCGCATCCATTCTCCATGCAATTCCCTGCTCTTTTTCTTTCATTTTTTGTCTCTCGCCTCCCCCCATTCTTCTGCAAACTCCCTCCTTACTGCTTTTTTATATCCAGTTCCATTTGTTCATATCTCCTCAACTCAGAACGTCTTTCGCAGTTCGCACTGCCTTCTCTTCCACTCCTCTATGCGCTTTTGCAGCCTATTCTGGTCCCCGCCTCCTCTATTCTGCAAATTTATTCTTTACTATTGTTTTGATCTCCCGTTCCCTCTCTTCCCATCTCCTCACTTCAGCCTTTCTTTCACACCGCTTTTTCTCTCCCCTCATTACGTTTTACAAGCCTAGCCAGTTACGGTCAAATTGTAGCCAATCAGAGGCTTTATGCTGCGAAAGCACTATAAGAGTTGAATCTACCACTGCGAAGGAGCTTTCCTAATAATTAGTAGTGAAATGAGGCGCATATCATGAGGGGGTGAATTTTTGGTAACTTGGCAAGGTGCCAAATGAGGGCTCAAAACTTGGCAAGGTGCCAAGTCACATGGTGGTAACTTGGCATGGTGCCAAGTCAGGTGACATATTTTGGCAACTTGCCAGTTAAGTCACGTGACATGGGGGCTAGGCACGTGACTGCCCCCAACATATAGTAGCATTATTATCCCTCATCTTCCTTAGTACTTAACTAATATACCCTTTACTTGATGTCACCCCTGTAATGTAGGATTTTCATACAGGGAGTCCCCGCGAGAACCCCTTTGCGGGATCATCTTCTCCAAAAGTGCAACACTGTGGAGGAGAATATCTCACGTGACATTTGTGTGATCACGTGACTGTCCCAAATAGGTGGCTGCAATCGCAGGTAAGGATCATGCACCCTTCCACCCTACCACCTCACCCATACGCTGCGAGTGAACCTTCGAGAGTTCTGTGAAGGAGGATACCATTGGCGCAAGCCTGCCCCTGCGAAGGTGAATGTGGATGTGACGTCTTGGTTGTTTACCATCTGGCATTGACAATCCTCGTGGATTGTTCGTTGATAGCCCTTGATGATGTTGGCATGATAAAATCACCTGCAAATCTGTTGCAAGTAATGCAACTTTAGAATTTTGGATCTTGCGGGAGTTGTGAGGTTTAGCGTTAAGAATAAAGAGATTGCTTGAAGTTCAAAAATTGTTGAAGTGTTCACAGGACATTACCCTTGGAAAAAACTTTCGTCAGGGAAGGAGCGGTGGGAATTTCATTAATCGGCCGGAATGGAAGTCAAACGTAAGTAGGCCTGTGTTTTCCTTGTAGCTGGAAGGAAACTGGAGTTACATGTTGGTCGCCTACTTTCGTAAGACTGCAGTTTGACTTCTTGCTTCACAGGTTAATTTGCGTACCTACTTCTTGTTGACTTCCATATTTTACTCTCTCTTAACAGCCGGTTTTGTAAAAAAAGTTTAAAAAGGAAGTGACGTCACGAACGTTGGGAGGTTGCCAAGTCACATGACAGGAATGTGGCATAGTGCAAGTCACATGACCCATTTTGGCAACTTGCCAAGCAAGTCACGTGACATGGGGGCTCAGCACGTGACTGCCCCAACCCATGTCACTGTTATCACCCAGCATCTACATTTGTAGTAACTAACATATCCTTCACTTGGTGTGACCCCCAATTTGGCTGAGTGTTGTTGGTAATCCCATTGGTTACCCCCTTTGAAGCATCACTTTCTAGAGGTGGCATTCGGTACTGCGAAGGAGAATTTGTCACATGACATGGGGTGTGGTCACGTGACTGCCCGTGACTGCCCCCAGTCAGTGGTGCCATTGTTTGTTTGGATGCTGCCCCTACGGAGGAAGCGAGCCCTTGTGAAGGTTACTATGTGACGTCGGTGCTACGTAGCCCCTAGGCTGTTGACAATTGAGCATTGTTTGTTGTTGACAAACCGACTTTGTCTGTTGACGACCCTTGATGACTTTTGATGGCCTTATGAAGAGTCGTTAGTGACTCACCACCATTGTTCCGTGACGTTCAGCCTACGTCAATCTGAGAAATTGGTCGGTCGCCAAGAAGTTTGCCCGCTAATACCCCAGCGCCAGCTGCTGCCCCCAACTTCTCTCACAGATTCGGCTTACCTCCATTTTCGACGTGATTTTTGGGGAGGAAGAGCGAGCTTGTGGGGGCAGGGGAAGCAGGAGATGATAACACGGCAGACAGATTAATTCCACCACAATGGAACAATCTTAGCCGATCGAACAGGCGTTATATACTAAGATGGTCACGAAAACAAAATTGCCAAATTACAACTTGTCGTACAAGACACGGGATCAACTGAAAGATTTAGGAAGCAAAATCTCACGACGTGATGTTTTTATCGTGTAGAAACAATTAAAAATGAAAAAATGAAATGAATATTTTGGGAATCTAGTAAATGGGGGAGGGTTTTTGCAGGGGTCTTGAAATAATATAGTTAATATAGTTAGCTTTATAAATATTGATAGATGAAATGATGAAATAGACTCGTAAATAAATCCCGCCACAAATGAAATCAACAACGCAGTAATCGACAACGAATTCAAGATTTATGATTTTACCATTATCTGGAGATTGTTTATTTTGACCTCGTGACTCCTAAGCGTGGTTGACGATTGGGCAGCCAATAAGAAAATTTAGAATACAAAGGCCGACCAATAGGGGCGCAGTCAGGCCAATCAGACTACTAGGCCCCCCGGTTTCTGTACTGTTTGCTAATTTTGTTGATGTTTCTTCAAAAATGACATCTTGAGGGTTGGAGATGCCTATAAACAAACCAAAATTGTGCTTTATTTCAAATCCTGAGGCGTCACGAAGAAAAGAAATATAGTGCTTGGAAAACAGAAAGAAAACCAAATATACTCATATGTACCCATTTTGAGTAAGTGTTTTTAAAATATCCTTCACGCCGAATCTAGGCATTATAATACAAAAGCAGCAAGAAAGAATCTCAAACATAGCATTAGTAAATAGTTTTAGCAAGCTATCTTGCAAAAGTTAGATCCAAACTCGTTTCAAAACGAAGTTTTTGCAGCGCGGGCAGATATTATGAAAAACGTTAGCTGACCATTTAGGACGCAGCCGCTCTAGTTAGCTTGAACTTGCAGTTTTGTGAAGGCAAAGCAGGAGCGACTCTAATGCATACTGCCTAAAATTACCATACCTCTGCCATTAATTCTCGTATTTGCACAGGTCTACCATCTGAAGCCAGATTCGCGAACGGTGGTATTTGTTGTTGGATAGGGTCTACTGGGTTAAAATGGGTAAAGCTTGCGGTAAAATGGGTAAGGCAAAAAGTATGAATTAATTTTAGAAAAATTTTTATATACAGATTTTCTTGAGGTGCATCTGTTGGGAATACCTTCCTTGAATTATTGAATGTTGATTGAACAGTTCATAATATACCGTTTTTCGGCAATCAGCATTACCCATTTTACCCCCAGCCTACCCATTTACCCCTGCCGACCCTATGCTTTGCATTTGCAAAATAAATGTTTGTTTTACTACAATCTTGCTATTTTTTCTGCGCTTGTAGGTAGGATTTATTCAGGAGGCTTTCCAAATAATGTAAGACTAATCGTAAATGCTTGTTAAATTAGCTATGTCATTGTATTTTATCTCTTAGGTTAATTGCAAGTATGCATTCATACTAAATTTGTTGTGTGAACAGTTTTTGACATCATTTGCATTGCAGCAATAATCAGTCTGTTATGTACTTCAGATTGCTTTTCCAGTAATATGATAACTAAAGTATCACACATTTGCAACGTAGTAGCATTATCTAGGCCTTGATATCTTCACCCCCAATTTATCAACCTTCTTGATAAGTCCTATCTTATCTATTTTCAAAGAAATCTTGTAAAAAGGGACAATATTTTCTACATTTGTCAGAGAAAAACCTGCTTAAAGGGTTGATTTTTTTAAACAAAATCAGAGAAAAGGGTCAATTTTAAACGTTGCTAGACAAGCATCGTTACACTTAGACCCCTAGAGTTGACCCGACGGGTCATGAAATAAAGGTTGTGAGATGTAATTATAACATGTATCAGTCTAAATTACTATCAAAATAGTTTCTTATGTGCTCAGTTGCAAGGTTTTTACTTGATATTGTTGGGTCTCATATAACATTTTTAGTTGATACTTTAGGGTCAGTAAAATTTCAGTTGATACTTTTAGGGGAATTTTGAAAATTGCGGGTGAATTCATTGGGACATGTGCAGAAAATGTGGGATAGATGCAAGCGAGAAATGGTATAACCATGAGCCAGAAAGTGTTGTAGAAAATGAAACTTGCAAGATACTTTGGGACTTTACTATTCAAACCGACCATAGTTGTATATTCAGGTACAGTTGTATTTACCCATCTTTCTTGCACAATTTTCTTTCACGTTAGTAACAAAACCGCAAGTTAACTCCAGGATGATGACGATCCTCTCTTGATAGACAGATGATGATATCTGGTCGCTTTAGTGATCCAGTGATAGCTGTGGGGCAAGGTTAGCCTGGAATATCTGCAAAAACTTGTATGTCCTTCAGGCCATTAGTGCTACTCAGGAGAGTTGCAAGGATAGAGTTATGCCTCCACGTGCACTTGCCTTGTTGAAGATGAACCCTACAACCCGAAACGAAGTGCAAAAGGGATTGACTGTTGTCCTTGCATGCCAGGCATGTGTCCCAAGGTTACTTTTCCCCACAAGGCCATGTTCTTTAATGTAGCTAAGGTGTTATTCATATACCGGGTGTCTCAAAAAAAGTACCCCCTTGTGACTGGAAAAAGGAACGAAACGATAAAATGTCAGGACTTTTCGACTGCTCAACTAAATTTGGTAATCTTCAACTTAAATGCACGTACCTTGCATTTATAAATTGTCCACGAAACACCAGAGATACGATCTCCCAAAGTCAAAATTTTGAGTGCACCTAAAACGAGAGGTTTTGAGAAAGGGCCTAATTATGATTTGATTTCTTGGGCATTTTCCACAGGAATTTTCAACTTTTTTCTTTCAGTTTTTACTTTTGAAAAGAATTCTACTTTGAGATGTTTCAATTGTTCTTGAAATCGCTTTCCTTTTGAAGAAAAAATCGTTCCTCGCATTCCAATGAAAAGTTATTTGCATCAAGGAAGAGGAAAAGGAGCAGATGCACGCTTATTTTGGAGATGTGTCACAAGTTTATTATTCTCGCCACATTCTTCTTCTATTTGTTTAATTCGGGTCGTGGCTAAGCGTCTATGATTCTTTTCAAAAGCAAAGACTAAAAATAATAGTTTAAAATTCCGTTGGAAAATGCTCATGATATCAAATCATGGTTAGACCCTTTCTCAAAACCTCTGGTTTCAGGTGCACTCCAACTTTTGACTATTGGAGCTCTTATCTCCGGTTTTTCGTGGACGATTATAAATGCAAGGTACGTGCATTTAAATTGAAGATTAAAAAGTTTAGCTGTGCAATCGGAAAGTCTCCATATCATATCGTGTTGTTCCTTTTTCCAGTCAAAAGNGTTTAATTCGGGTCGTGGCTAAGCGTCTATGATTCTTTTCAAAAGCAAAGACTAAAAATAATAGTTTAAAATTCCGTTGGAAAATGCTCATGATATCAAATCATGGTTAGACCCTTTCTCAAAACCTCTGGTTTCAGGTGCACTCCAACTTTTGACTATTGGAGCTCTTATCTCCGGTTTTTCGTGGACGATTATAAATGCAAGGTACGTGCATTTAAATTGAAGATTAAAAAGTTTAGCTGTGCAATCGGAAAGTCTCCATATCATATCGTGTTGTTCCTTTTTCCAGTCAAAAGGGGGTACTTTTTTCCGTGACACCCTGTATCTGTTCGTAAAGTTGTAGATATTCGATGGGAGAATATCTCTTATATCTATCCATAGCTTTTTGAGTTGCTTTATAAGATCCGACATCTGTTTCACAATGTACCATTGATATTGTATGTCATTTGAAATCCTTTCAATATGCTTGGCTCTCACAGATTGTGTGACTTTCTTGTGCGTTAGCTTGATGCAAATAGTTTATATCGGAATTCGGAGATTTCTTTACACAGTTACGCTTGGTTGTTTGACACTGAAGAAACTTTGTTGAAATCTTGATGATATTTAGACCAAATCTTTCCTTGGAGAGTGTCACTATGTCAAGTGTGCCATTGATTGGAATTTCTAGCCTTTTTCTCACAAATGACGAACTGATCGAATTAAGAGTTTGCTCTTCCCAAGTGATATTTATATCAGATATCGTAAAATCCCAGCTTATTTTGACATCAGAAATTTCGGGTATAATTCTATTGTATGTCTTGGGTGGAGGGGTAACCTGTATATATATATCTTCCAACATTTTGTTACACTTTTCGACTGGTAATGTTTTATGAGCTTCGTCATCCATCTTGAAATAAAAAAACAACAAAACCAAAAAACAGTCCATTTACAAAATCTTCAAAAATTACTCCTGGAGGTTTTCAAGTCCCTCCATCAAATGAACCCTGCATTTATGTGGGAATTTTTTGAGAGGAAGCAATCAAATTACAACCTTGGAAATAAGGATCTCCTACAGATACCAAGATTCCAAACGATAACTTATGGGGCAAATTCTATTACATACAGAGGCAGCTACCTTTGGAATAGCATACCTGATGTGGTAAAGAGCTGTGATAGTGTCCTCTCTTTCAAACGAAAAATCAGAGAATGGAATGGAAAGANCCTCTCTTGCAAAAGAAAAATCAGAGGATGGAATGAAAAGACATGTACCTGCAGAGTTTGTAAATAAATATGTAAAGAGTTGGGTTGTATTGTAATTTAGTTCTTTTTGTATATTATGTAGATAGTTGGTATTGATTAGTGCACATCTCTTGATGTGCACTATAGACGTATATTACCAACTTTAAACAAATTGATTATTATTATTATTATTATTAAAGAACCTTCCAAGATATGTCAACCCCTCGTTCATTCTCAGAGGTGGGATTACTTGGTGAATAATTTAGGGAAGATTTGAACAGCTGCAGTACTTACTTTCTGTATCCAAAGCGTCTTGCACTTATCTACTCGGATGATCATGTTAGCCTCTCGTCTCTCATCTTAAATTAGCCTCCCATATAATATTAATGATAATAGTAATAATAATGATAATAGTAATAATAATAATAGTGATGATAATAATAATAGTGATGATAATAATAATAATAAGGTTTAAAAGAGGTAAGCTGACAAGCACAACACCACTAGAACTAGACAGAAGCACAGTCATAAAAGATCTCGATCAAGAAGAGTTTTGCAAGTAGCTAGGTTTCAATGAGAGTGACGGAATCCAACATAGCTCAATGAAAGAAAAGAGAAAGACAGAATGTTATCGTAGAGTTCGTGCAATACTAAAAACAGAACTTAACTCTGCAAATCGCATAGAATCACACGTTAGCCATCCCCGTAGTTACCTACAGCTTCACAATACTCCACTGGACACTATCTGATATTAAGAAAATCTATACCAAAATCAGAAAAATCATGACATAACAGAATGCATCATCCGAAGGCTGACGTAGACAGACTATACATCCCAAGGAGCGAAGATGGTAGGGGGATGATACAACTAGAACTAAGCTTATTACTAGGACTCAACGTAATAAGTCTAGAACTAAGCCTGAAAACTACAACAATTGGCTGACAGAAATACCTTGAGACAACGAAGGACTGGATGCTTCAGTTAGTGAATATCCACGAGCAAAGCAAAAAACTGCACTCAATCAAAAAGAGAGCAATAAATTTGCCAAAGAGCTAAACATAGAAACAGAAATAAAACCCGTGCCCTGAAACACTTGATTTTTGTACTTGGAATTTAAATAGCATGGCTGCGCATGATTTCTTGCGAGTCTCTCTTATAAGGGCTTATAACTCGGTGTATAACTATGACCTCATTGCTATTGTCGAAACCTACATTGATAGCACCGTTGATGAAGACAGGCTGGCACTAGATGGCTATACGTTTTTTTAAAGATAACCATGCTCAAAATGTGAAAAGGGGTGGTGTTGGGCTATACATCAAAGATTCCCTTCCAACAAAAAATCTTTCTGACCTGGTGACGCTCCCTGAATGTGTCGTGCGTGAAATCCAATTAATTAGGAAAAGTACTTTTTCGCTGTAATTTATAGAAGTCCAAGTCAGAGCCAGGATGAGTTTGATAACTTTGCAATAAATTTTGAGTCAAAATTTCATTCTACAAAATTTAATGGAAAAGTTAGAGTCTGTTCAGTATTCTGCTGCTCTAGCTGTAACAGGAACATGGCAGGGAACATCGCGAGAGAAGCTGTACGCAGAGCTTGCCTGGGAGCCACTAAGTTCCCGAAGATGGTGCAGACGCCTTACATTTTCCTACAAGTTTGTAAATAATATAAGCCCTGAATATACAATGGATCCAATCCCACCTCTTCATCAGTTGCAGTACTCACTTCGCAATCAGGATGTTGCTGGGCGAATAAAGGCAAAGAAAAATTCAAGTCTAGCTTCTATCCTCACTGCTTATCCGAATGGAACAAGCTTGAACCTGAATTGAGACTTGCACCATCCGTTGCCGTTTTAAAAGAAAAAGTTGTATCAATAATCCGCCCTCCTGCAAAATCGGTCTTTGCAATTCACGATCCAATAGGATTATCTTATCTCACTCAACTTAGGGTTGGTCTCAGCAAATTAAACTTCCACAAATTCAAACATAATTTTAGGGATACTATCAACCCAATGTGCCCAACGAGCGATGGCATTGAGGATACGGAGCACTTTTTGTTGCTCTGCCCTTCTTTTGATGTTCAACGACGAAATCATCTCGCTGGAATTGTTGAATTATTACGACCATTTGTCCAAATCACCAATCTTTCAAATCATGCTCTAACGCAACTTTTATTATATGGTGAGCAAGACCTTTCTGATGACCTCAATAGAAATATACTCGAAATGACTTTACGTTTGATCCACGAAACTGGTCGGTTTGATTAAGATCTTTTGAAACTTCAGTTATGTACTAAGCAGCCACCAAGTCCCTTGACGTAACGTTCTTTTTCTTTGTAAATTCTTTGTAAATGTAAATTAATTGAGTTCACTTGAAACCTAGTGTATACGTCACTCAACCACCAAGTACTTCTTCGCAAATTTCCCTTTTCGTAAATTTCCTTTTGTTGTAAAGCCAAACATGAAGGACTAAAGAAAATAAAAGAAAAATGGGAAAGCAAACCTCTTCACTGTCAATATCCACTACGCAGTCAACAAACTGATGTTTTTAAAGATAAAACGCATCAGTGGTTGCGATGAACTGGACTAAAGTCTGAAAGAGAAGGTTTTATAATGGCTGCGCAAGACCAAAGCCTGTTTACTAGAAATTACCAATCAACAATAGTGAAAAATGGGGCTGACCCAAAATGTCGATTTTTTTATCAATATGATGAAACAATAGATCACCTAGTGTCAGGATGCTCTGTACTTGCACCAAATGAATCTAAGAACAGGCATGATCCAGTTGGACAATACTTACATTGGCGAATTTGCAAGCATTATAACACACCATACGGTGACAAATGGTATGAACATAAAATTGCACTAGTAGTAGAAGGAAAGGACGCCACGATACTTTGGGACTTTCCAATAAATATTGACAGAGCAATCCAAGCAAACCGACCAGACATCGTCATCAAAGACCACAAGAACAAAACATGCCTCCTGATTGACATGACAGTTCCCACAGATAGAAACATTTCTGTCAAAGAATTTCATAAGCTGTCCAAGTACCTGCAAATTGAGATAGAACGGATGTGGCACCTCAAAACTACTGACATACCTGTTGTTGTTGGTGCACTTGGTATGGTGAAAAAGGGATTTCAAAATCACTTCAAGTCGATCCCTGGAGAGCCAAACTTACAAGAAATACAAAAAATAGTTCTTACAAGTACAACACACCTTCTCCGCAAAGCACTGTCAATATGAAGAAAAAGTGAACAGCATATAACTGTCAATTGAACATTGAACAGCATATTAAAGTTAGCATGCAAGTAACAAACCTTCTTGTTGCCACAGGTATCGGGATGATCCCCGGCAGCCAGATTGTACATAGCCGAAATCAAAAGAAATTAGCAATTCATAATAATAATACTAGAAATAAAGTTACGTTAATAAATGCATGCGCTTTAGGAAAGAATAAAACCACGAAAAAAGTTGTATCATCAATAACGAAACGAAACAGATGAAAAATTGATACAACATTTTGCTACAAAAGTATTAGCAAAATCAAATGAGCTGTTGTTTTTTCATTACAAATAGTTTTCTATCAAAGCTGTCAAACTCCAGGTCCAGAGTTGGAGAGATATTTGTTTACACATATGCTTTTAAGGGTTTTTGGATGGTAGGACTTCTCAATTGTAACTGATGATGCTAATACTTCAGTGCTATTAAGTGGATTTAGCTTGTATTTACAGATATTAAATTGATTACAACAGTAGTACTAGTAAGAAACTGAGAGCTATCTCAGATGCCAGCAATGGGCAGTGGTGTCATATTTACTTCCTGCTTTACAGTACAAACAAACAAGGGCTATATGAAACATATAGGCCAGCATAGCGGACAAATCTTTTCTTTTGTCTTAGAGCTCCGATCACGTGACATTTCCTCTTGCCAACCGACCAATCAGATGCCGTAATTTAGTCTACTTCCGCCTTTTTAGGCCATTTTACTCCCATCTCTATAAAAAACATTGCACGCTCGGGTAATTCGATTTTTTTGCAAATTTCAACTGGAAAAGGTTTATCATACATATGACCATACCTGTTCAAATGTTCTCGGTGCGATCGCTTCAGAGAAAAAAGTTACACTGATCTGAACATTTTGATACAGTATTTTGAGGCAGGTTGCGATAACTTCCTATGTGTCAATTGCCCTTGCCAACAACCTCTTTGTTTTGTAACTCCTCTAAATTATCAAAAATACACGCTTTTCTATGAAATAATATTTAGGATTTGGGCAATGTTCGAAGAGAGTTCCTGGAAAGTTAGTACAGGTTGAGACAGTGAACCTAAGGCAAATTGAGGAACATTGAGCAAGTAGGCCTACCGCCTAGCCATTTCATCCTTGAACAAGTAGCACAACAAACGACTTTCTTTTATTTTAAAGTTAATCACGTAAGTAAATATGGACCATAGACGCATCAGCTAACTACTATAACTAATATTTTGCTCAATATCAATACAAATTTGGCTTCATCTCACTGAAAGGAAATGTACGAAATCTTCTCCAAACTGACGACCGTGCACAACCGCATCCAGAAAGCAGAGCAAATATTGTGACAGAAAGATGTGCAAGGATGTAAATAAATAGCTACTCACCAGCCCTTCATTTTTAAAGACGAACCAAGACTTGACAACTCCGAAAATCCACTGGTTCCTTGCTAAACGAACGAACTCGACAGCGACAAATTAAACAGTTTCTACAAGCTTTGGCCAACGAACGCAACTCAACTATCACGTAGCTGAAATGTACACATGCAAACAAAAATCTGAACAGAAATGGCGCGAAAATGATTGAGTCTACGAAAATATCATTTGTTAGAATAAAGAAGTCGATTTCACATCCTGAAACAAGTCATTTTTAGTTTGTTATTGGAAAATAGACGAAATAATCTATT
>REGM01000387.1:208581-218746 GCA_004194415.1 Aurelia aurita
GGGCCAAAACAGCCCCCGCCCCCTAGGCTTCCTAGAGCATCAAATACCCTAGGCTTGATAGGGTTAAACTATACCAAACAAAATTATATGTTATTCGAAGCAGAATTAAACGCGGAATACCATGAAAATATAACCAGTTGATTATATGAAAACGCATATGCTTTATTCAAGATTTTAGGCGAAATCAACCACCCTTGCGAAAAAATCTTGGTGTACCCTATCGGGCATTGTTCGATCAAGACTATCTATTTACCAAAGACTTAAAAACCTGAAATGCAAAACTTTGTCACGAATTTTTAATAAAACGTACTGTCTTGAAATAATGCAATTTTAAATTAATGTTATTGCCTAAAATGTCTTTTTTAACTTTGAAGCCCGTATAAAAGTCGGACCAGTGGATATATCATAAATCACTGACATAGTTTTGTAGTTGTATGCTTTGTGACCCGGTGTGCCAAGTGTCAAGCGATTTGATTGGCCCGTTAGGTACACCAAGATTTTTTAGTACCCACCAGTACCCCGGAATCTTGTTTCGAGAAATCTTGCTTTTATCAAATTGAAGCAAAACGCGCGGGAAAAACGATTATGCTTGAAAGTGCAAACATAAAGCTGCAGGTCAAGCAATGAAGCTTTAGCGCGGTCTTGATCAATCGTTATATCAATAAAATAGCAGCACGGGATGTTATGAATATAGCTGCAAGGTCTAGTGAGTTTACTTTTATCCCCTGATGTCTATTCCTGCAATTTTTTAGAAATATGATTGCTTCTTTTAACATGCTCAAATTTTCCCAGTAATTGTGGTTATTTCTGGAATTGAGTTGGTTAAAACGGTACTCAAATACTTAAACCATCAGATTATGACGAAAACGAAAAATCGAGAATTTTTTGTCTGAAGGGTTACAGTAACCTTAAAGACATTGAGTACTGGTCTGCTTTTAAAAATTGATCGTCCATGGCGTCATTTTGCTCATACTGTATGATTATTGTTAAGTTGACTCTTGGAATATTGTCCAGAAATTTATGCGCATTACCTTGTTGCTCTTATTGTATTTGAAGCAGTTGTTATTAGTTTTGACTTTTCTCAAGGTATTGTTCCAAAGCAAACACGCAGGCTATTTCAGTGATGAAGCCCCCCGCCCCCTCCCACCATTTGCAACATCCTGTAAAACTTAAAGGTCAACGTTTGAAGAGAAATTTCTGAAAAAGAATAGAAAGAAGAAGAGAAGCTCTTGATTGCTCAAATTTTTCTCTTCAAACCTTAACTCGCCCTAATCCTGCCTTCCTATAAAATTATAAACTTAAAAATATTCAGCCAACCTCTCTATTAGGTCTAGAAATATGAGGCCATATCCTTGCTGACCTTTTACAACGGCTACTGAGCCATAGATTACCTTACATTCTCACGAAATGACTTCGGGTGTAGTTAATAAGGCTCTAAATTTATTTTTCTCTTGTAGGCTTTGTCAAGAGCAATAAATACTGGCGAGCCTGTGGTGAGAAGAAATCGGTCTACTGCCCGTGCTGCAAACAGACACAGTTTCATGGGTTTTGAATCTCCAAGCATGATACAAGCTCGTGATGCAACTACCGATTCTCCGCCTTCCAAACCATTACTGCCTGACTCCTATTTACTGAACGCTTATAATTTATCTAGCACGCCCACGACAAAAATTCTGCATCCATTGATCGAAGATGAATCTCCAACTTCACCGTTGAGAGGAATGAACGTTTCAAAGGCATTGTTTGAACAAATACCCGTGATTGAACCACTTCCAGGTACTAACAAAGAAGCAATCCAAGATGTGTCCATTTCTTTTCAGTCAACTGATTCTATGAAAGAAAACGTATTGGCAAATTCCACTGTAAAGAATCAGCAGAACGAAAACAGAGTTCTGGAGGAAATTATCGAAAATGACAAAATGAACTTGCAAAGCCAATCTGAAATGGAAGCTATAAAGATAGTCGAAACTATTGAACAGCCCTCAATCGTTACCCAAATTAATGCAGAAGTTTTCGCTGGATTAAAGATAGGAGATACAATTGAACTTGGTGGTGGTCTGTCTGGACACGTTCGATTCTTGGGTGAAACACAGTTTTCAGATGGAGTATGGGCTGGTCTCGCACTCACAACCCCTAATGGTATAGTATTTTTCCACTTTTACCATTGAGATTTTCGCTCTCACAACCCCTAATGGTAGTGGTATTGTGTTTTCCCCTACAACCATTGAAATTCTCGCACTTACAACCCCTAGTGGTATAGTATTTTTTCTACTATAACCATTGAGATTTTCGCACTCGCAACCCATAATGGTAGTGGTATAGTATTTTCCCCTTTAAGCATTGGGATTCTCGCATTCACTACCCCTAATGGTATTTTTTTCTACTACAACCATTGAGATTCTCGCACTCACAACCCTTTATGGTAAAGGTATAGTATTTTTCCCCTACAAAAATTGTACAGCAAAGGTAGGGGAAGTATTCCTAACAGTAGGTTTATAAAAATTTGGCGCCTTAAAAGTTATACTTTTTTAGGCTCTGGTCTATGCAATGGTATACTTTTTGCAGATTAAAGGATTCTTTTGCAAATTAAGTATAGCCAAGAGTATCGTTTCTCTATATTTGGCGTTGTAGTACATTTGACGGTTTACTTTTCGCAACAATTGACCTAGGCAAGAGTACATTCTTGTAAAACAAGTTGCCAACGGTGACATTTTGAAATTGTGTGGAACACACGGCTACGCGAAATTTAGTCAAAAACCGGTCCCCCTCCTAGTGTTATTCATGTTTTCTCAAAGCTTGCACTTGGAAAATATACTTTTTCATGTTTGCTATTCTCTTAACTGTCCAATATCCACGTACACGTTCTTCAAAATCTGGAACTGTTCTATATATATACCTCAGATCGTCTAAAGGGCAAAGGTCTTTTTGTTATCGTGGAACAAACTCTGGAATATTTTTGATCGTGACACTATAAATTTGCACCTACGTGATAGTACTTCACCCAAGACCGAAGACTGCACCGTTTTTTCTTTTGTTTCTATCCTCATATTTTTTTCTACCATGCCGGCTACATTGCTGAATATTGGGGTCGAAGCTATTGTTTGTTTTGTAACATATTGTTTTCCTCATGTTTTCAAACAAAATTCATTGTTTTCTCCGAAGTTTGGGTGCTTTTTTACTTGATGACGCAAAGCACTTTAGAAGCTAGATTGCACCTTCGAGCTGTCGCTTGATTTGTTTAAGCTATAAATACGCTCCCAGAAACCGGTTTCAAAGATATGGTGATTCCTTTATTGCTTAGTCAAAATTTAACTTTTGCCACCTTTGCCAGTCCTTGTTTTGGAAGATGTGAAAAAACCAGAATTCAAAATGTTCCTGAGGACATGAAATTTGAATCTTGAGCAGGGTTCAGTCTTTTTACAAACAGTAGATTTTCCCCAGACGACTTTAAATCTATCTCTATGTTAAACCTTCACAAGATGTTGACTGGAAAAGGATGACGATTATTTCACTCTGAATGCTGTTTTTCAGACAGCAGTCAGAGCTTAAAGTTGCCGTGTAAAATTGTAAGTTTGCTTCCACAGAGCATGTTGCAAAACAGCTTTATTATGCTAAAAAGGAAACTTGTTTAAGCGAGTTGATAAAGAAATGATGAAGAAATGAAGCAATGAAATTAAAGATGCTGCGCTGAAAACATCTAATACCCTTTCAGCTAGATGATAGCATTAAAAACACTTTCCTCCTTCATTGTTGTGACATATCAAGTTTAAACGGAGTTTGTTCACCTAAATCTGTACGCAGATATTGCATTGAAAAGGCGCTTCAACTCTTACTTTTGCATTACAGGGAAGAACGATGGCTCCGTGAATGGTGTTTCGTACTTCAAATGCGATGATAAATATGGCCTATTTATACGAGCAGAAAAGCTAATGTCCTTAATCCACTCACAGTGAGCACACCTGCTTGTTCGACAGAAATACGCATCATGATCGCTGTCAGGACACTTTACTAAATAGCCGGTTACAACGTACCAAGGTATGCATGTTTATGGGTCAAACAAGCTTTAGCATTTCCATATGACATTGAGAGAATTTTATTCCTGCGTATATGGTCATGTACAGTTTCTTGGTAATGTGACATTGCAATACCAGCAACTCTCGTACCGGGTGACCCAAATTATCATCGCTTTTAGTCAAGTCTTGCAATCTGTTCACTCATCTTATCGAGGAAATTAGAAACTTGGTTGATTAACTACAGCGTTTATTAGTTCTGCGTCTTTCACGTTGGAGACTGTTCTCGTTGGTGACTGTTCTTTTTTTACTTGCTTTAAGATTACTAGAGGTCTTTCTTGATAAATAACATTAAAAAAATTTCTTATCTATATTTGAATGAAAAAGAGCACGTGCTAGCTTTTTGCACTTTATATCATATGTTGGTTAATCAGACCATGAACTGAGAATTGGTCGATCAGTCGAGTGAACAGACTGTACGCAATATTTAAGATCGAAGGAGCTGTAAAATGTTTTACTTCTTCCTCCCTTTTCTGAAATCCTAACTTTGAAATTCACACTTTCGTCTTCGCTAAATGTTATGAAATAAGGATTATCCAATTTAGAAAGGCATACAAGTTTAGCCTTGATACTGTAAACAGGTAAGACGATGGGGTTTTCAAAATTTGGCTCTTTCAAACAATATACTTTTTATTGAGGCAGCAAGTAAAGGTCCTTTGTGGAAAAGAAACTTCTTCCTATTACAGTTTTGCAATGAAAACATTAATATTGAACATTTTCTGTCTTGAGGCGTTGTCCGTAAACCATTTACATTCCCTTCCCTTGGGAGTCTGTTCGACGAAGTATTTGTTGAACTTCAAACCACAGTCGACTCCGGTTATAGTTACACGATATGTTAGCAAGAAAACCATAACTGCAAGCGGAATGTTACTATCAATGGAGTTTGGTTTATAAGGGTTTGACCATTGGTAAATTTTAGTAAATACTAAATAGTGATGAAAAGGTGATTATAGCGTGAGTGTCTAAGGGGGTTTAACAGTAACCGAGTTGCAAACTCGATCACATCCTTTTGGGTTTTGCTAACTTTACTCAAGTCTAAATTTTCAACAAAGTAAGCAGATGATGAAAATTATATCTGAAAATTGTGCCACAGGTTGTTGTAATGAAAGTTTATATCGTAAAATAGTTCGTACCAAAAATCCCTCATTGTCTATATGATAACATTTCAAGACATGTGGTCTATTTCAAGTCAAGCATATACGTGATATTTCAGTTTATAATCATTCTTCAGGTTCTGTAAAACCCTTATGTATTTGTTACAATTAAATTAATAGTCGATATATAACGAGAATAGACGATTCCTCAAATGATGGAATTGATGGATGTTTTACCAAGTTGCACTGCGTTCTCTAATCAGATTGATTCAGTTACAACTCGACCATCCTGCGCAAAATGTTGGTGTGTCTTAGTTATTAAGGTGCTGGCTTTGAATCGCTATACTTGCGTAGATATAATGCCCGTTCTCGATAGCACAGACACAAGCCAACATCTAATTCAGCTTTGCAACCTTCCCGATGGCTGTCAATCGACCCTTCTTAGATCAGTAAATGCTTAAATTAACTTTGGGGGCATAAGCGGCAGTGTCGCAGACTTTGTGGCTGGTTATAATCCAATTAACCAATAACCATTGCTTGTTTATTAGCTTGCTTGTTGGCTTGCTAGGTGTTGCTAGCTGTTCGCCCTGTGCATCTTGGTCAAATTTTCCTTTCCACCATCCTCTGAATCGTCTATTGTGCGTCGTGAAGAACGCGTATATTCATGTTATAATCGGCACTGGCTATCCGTTGCTTGATTTACGAACTGTGTGATAAAAAATGAAGTATTGATTTTTTGTATTGTACGGAGCCATATTTTTAATCGCTTCCTTTAACGCCGTAGTTATTAAACATTCATAAATGAGTATTTGATTTTAATATCAGTCAGGGCATCTGATTGCATGATACACTTGGCTAAGATTAAGGGTCCGTTTACATGATAAACTCAAACCGGTTTGAAATTTCACCCCGATCTGAGTTGAAATCGGCGTCTGGTCAAAGCCCTTATGCAATTTCTAACTCATACCTGGGTGAAACTCAACTCTGCATTTCAAATCGGTTTGAAATGTCACCCTGCTTTGAAAACATCATGTAAACGAAAATTATTCTCAAACCGGTTTGAGATTCAGTGGTCTCGGGCTCAAAGTTCACTTTGGCATTGTTTTTCTTGGCGCCAAACATGAACACGATGAACTTCATGTGAACGCAAAAGGAAATTAGCTATATAGGGCCAATATTCAGATCGGGGTAAAATTTCAAACCTGTTTGAGTTTCTCGTGTAAACGGACCCTTACTGTTGCTACAATTACTGACAATGTACAGCGTGTCCCAAATGTTTGTACTCTTGTTGTACGACTGCTGTGGAGGATCTATGATTTCATTTTCATGTTTTTTATTTTTTTTAATAGAGAAGGATTCAACTTGGACTTTTTTGCCTTGGTTTTGTGTATATGACGAGTAATCACTCAGTTATCCTAAATGAAGCCAAAATTTGAGGTTAGTTCAAAACCAGATGCCTCCACTGTCCGTACTTTAACCTTATAGCCGATTTTTAGTACTAAAGTAATTTCAAGTTGACATTTCCACCGAAAAACAAACTCTAAAGCAATTCACCACAACAAACGTCAAAACTAACTGCCACAAAGTGCGTGAAGACAGAATTTGTGCCAACAAAAAGCATTTTTATTTATGAAAAATGAGTTCATGACGTGATGGGGCTGATTTTCCGTATAGCTAAGTAGGTAAGTAGGTAGGTAGGTAGTCAGGCAGGTAGGTAGTTACGTAGGTACGTAGGTAGGAATATACTAGGTAGGAATATACAGACGCTTTTCATGCCAAAAGTGTAACAATAAGTTTGGCATACCTGAAATAGTCTACCCATTGAATTTCAAGATTCAGCCTGTCAACTTGACAACAAGAAAGGTTTACGACGCAGCAAAATATACTCTCCTCGATGAGGTTACGGACTACGGACTCTTGGCCCACGGAGTTATGGAACAAATAAAGAGACCTCACGGAGGAGAGTAGGCGATTATCGCGTAGAAATCGTGGGAAGTAACGTGACCAGGAAAAGGGTCTGAGAAGATTGTGACCACTTCTTATAGCCTACGAGCACAAGAAATATGGGGAAGTTCCCATTCTCGCTTATCGAGCGTATATCGATGTTGGCTGGTATACACGTATTTTTTGTAAGAAGCTAAGAAATTCATGCAGTACTGAAAGTTTCTTACAATTATCTTGGCCAGCGTAGCAATTACTCATCAGAATCACTAAAGCAAGGTCTGAAACTCTAACTTGAAGCATCTCCGATTAAAAATATCAGAACCATGAAAATCAAAGCATAGCTCCTCCATAGCAGCCGTACAAACGGAGAACAGTCTTTTGGGACACCCTGTATAACTTTTTTCCCTTTGTTGTTGCAAAGTGAAGGAAACCTCAAATTCAATTGCCAAGATCCTAGCCTATATTTTTCGCTTAAATGTGACAAAATGGTAGATGACAATCCAAGCTAAAGATAGAGTGCAATAAAGATCAAAACATTTTGGTAAGGTTTTGGGATAAATTGACCTTTCTGAAATCGAGTGAAAGTAAGGAATTTGCGATTATTCCTATTATAGACCTATTTATTATATTCATCGATTAAAAAGAAAGAAAAACGAGTTTAGTCATAATTGGGCTTTAAATTTACTTCGAAAAGTGTAGAGGGAAGATGTCGCTGTGACACAACTATCTAGGGCATTCCAGAGCTTGGCCCCTCTGCTCTATAGGCAAAAGATTTCTGACCAGTTGAAGTTTTCAGTAGAGGTGACCTAAGGCTTGTTTTCGAGTTCCTCAGCTGACGGTTAGTAGCTTCAGATACCTTTTGAAAGATTCTTCCCAAATAATCAGGGGCAAGGGCATTCTGAGATTTATACACCATCTTGCTAATCTAAAAATCGGTCAGTTCTCTTATAGTGAGCCAACCGAGATTCTTGATTAATGGCGGAGCCGACGTGTCATAGGGGCTGTTTGTGACTATCCTGGCGGCTCAATTTTGAGGTTTTTGCAACTTATCGATATATCTCTTCCTATATTGATTCCTGTTAAAAATTGATTCCTGTTAAAAAGATATGACCGAAACCAGCTCAATTCTTTACCCTTGACGCCATAGTGGTCCAATTTTTCCAGAAGGATTTCATGGTATCAAAAGCTTTTTTAAGATCGATAAAAACTGCAGCGGCGTAGCAAACTGCAGCGATGCCCTTATAAATATTCAAATACCAGTCGTTTGTGCTTTTGAGCAGACACGTTAGGACTGAGTGTAGTTTCATCTAAGGAGAATGGTTTGCAAAACGGCAACTTGCTTAAAATGGCAACTTTCTTAACCCTATCTCACCTGGGACTTTTGAAGCGGTCAATGCCTGGGGTTGATTCCACCCTTGCCCCCCTCCTTTTCTCCGCTGTTACAGTAGCTATGATCTTTTAACTTAGTAATTAGATGGACTTTGATGCAAACAACCAAAATCACGTGATGAAATGAAATTAAGGCTATTGTTCTTGTTTCTAAGACAATAAAAATATATTAAGTTATGATTATTATGATAATGGGTATCATGATTATAACAACTAAATAAGGGATTGAATAATAATTTCTTGTGTCAAATTGAGTTGGATATCATTAAATACATGTGTAAGCATAATATGCACCATATTTGAGATTAATATTTGTAACAATTTCAAAATAGGTATTCAATTTTTGTCGACCGCTCAGTAAAAAATTGGTTGCCATAGTTATGGTGCTATATTTAGAATCTTGAATTTTTCATAATTCGATACAGTATAGTTATAACATTAAACTTGCGCAATCTTGGGATGCTGCATTGCATATTTTAGAAGTAGCAAACAAAAACTTGGTAAGGGGTGGAAGGTGAGGTAAGGGTTAAAAAGGGCAACTTGCTTAAAACGGCAACTTGCTGCTCCCCAGGGCCTTGTTGCTGCTCACTAGAGCAAAAGCAAACGTACCGAAGGTTTGAAAAAAGTTGTTGCTTGACCAAGTAACCAACTTGTGAAATTTCGAATAATTCGTCTCACCTCACTGATGCTCTAACTTAAATTTTTTTAATTGTACCATTAACTCTGCATGCATAGAATAGGCATCATGTAGAATATTATTGCCTATTCTTTCAAATGAATTTCTTCAAGGGAACTGTAGATAATTTGCCATCATTCCGGAGAGAGAATTTTTGATATTGTCCTTTTGGTTTTATGAAAGGATTTGTGAGAGGAAGCATCTAAAGCTTTGACAAGCATTAACCCTATTACAACCGGGGGGGCACAAAGTGCCGGCGGCAAATTAAAAATTTAAATTGTTTTCAAAATGGTAGACACTGATCACGTGACCAACATCTTTTCGACACGTGGTCGGGTGGTAAAAATTAAAGAAATGAGTCTAGTTTTGCCAAGATGATCAGAGATCATCAAGAATACCAGCATTCGATAGCTCTCAAAATTTTATTCATTTTGGATGACGTCAGCAATTTTAAATTTAATGACGTCATACAAGTTTATGACGTCATATAATTAATAACAAATGTAATAAATAAAATTTTATTGCCAAACATGGTTCTATGGATCGTTTTAAATGATTTCAAGGCATTTCAGAGTATTTGCATCAGTAATTAGGGCTCTTAACCCTAATCCATATGGAGGGGTGGATTCCACCCCCCCCCCCCCCCCTCAAAGTTTTTCGTGCTGCGTTTTTAAACGACATCAGCTATGACCCCCCAGTCTCCTTGACTTTTACTAATTATCTATTAGCTACATTTTGATGAAAAAAAATTTGAACAATAGAACTCACAGGTCACGTAACATGCCCATATTTGGAAGCAGGTAACAGAAAAATCGTTGTTTTCGATGATTTCAATGGCAAAATTTGCTTAAATTATGAAGTATTATATATCAAACGAATCAGCAAACAAAGGGCTTTAATTTGATACCGGAATTTCTGGAATTTGATGACGTCAGCATTTTTTTATTATGACGTCATTTTGGCCGCCATTTTGGGCTAATTAGCAATTTTTT
>REGM01000388.1:0-17913 GCA_004194415.1 Aurelia aurita
GTAATGACATCTGCAACAAGAAATCTCATGTTATAATCTGTATACATGGAATACCATATATCATAATTTTTTCAGAAGGAATCATGGTAAGAGAAATGGGAAAATCAAAAACGGTATGCAGAGCAATATGAATAATTTTAGTGCTTACCATCCTGTTTCAAATTTGAGTCCATTTCTTCTCGTTTTTCATCCGTTTCCCTTTTCTGTCCATATCTTAGATTCGATCTTGAAAGTGGCATACTTGAAGATGATGACAATGGTCGATGTCCTGTAAATGCATGCATTCCACTTCTTTGTTGTTGATTAAAGAAATCTTGAAGTTTGCCGAGCATTTTAATGAGGTCTGGAGTTGTTGATCTCGACATGACGATTTGTAATTCAGTCCACCCCATCTCACCATTGACCTTGATTTCTGTTCTTTGGTCATCCAAGCCATTTGGGGTCGAATCAGTTGATAGTACAAAGAACTGATTTTCATCTTCTACGAAGAATGAAACAGTGAGACCATACATCTGATTAAGGATAAGTTTAACTCTGGGTCTGAAACTTTTCCGTCTAATTAGACCTTTTCCGAGTCTCGATTTCAATTTGATAAAACAAAGGAAAAATCATTGACCTCTTTCCCAGCTATCTTTGATTCCCAACGCGCATGGTTACCTTGGAACTGCACGATTTATCTTCGACTGCTATGAAAACAAAATTCGAGATTCCTTTGTTTAGTTTCTCGCGTTGTTATTTATCTACCTTAGTCTCATTTTCATTAAGAGACTCGGGAAAAATCTATTAGAGTTCAAAAGCCTTCACAAGTCAATTCAGTAACTCAAGAAAACCAGTCCACGAAAGAGAAGTTCACAGTCTCCCTCGTTTCTCCTAGTGCCTTCTAAAATTGTAATTTTCATATACCCTGCTGTAAAAATCTGCAAGAAAAGCTCCCCACTTTTGTCTTCAAAAACTTCAAACTCTTTTATGTAGGTTTTTATTCGAATTATGTTTCCATTACATACAAATTTAAAATCAAAGATTTAGTAAGCACTGAAATAAAACGAATAACTCACCTTGGGAACTAGTTCTACTGAATATAGGCAACACCCAATGATCTTCAAGATCGTATCTAAATCCAGCGATAGTTGCCATTAAAATACAAGATCCCATGTAATCTAGCCTCATCTCAGCTCCTTTCATCGTTATGCTTGCACGATGCGATGGTTCATGACCAAGTGTCTCCTCAAATTTGCCTGCAAAGAAAAACAGAAATGACCGCTCACATAGCACAATTGGCAACAAAGAAGCTGGTCCATAGAAGCTGATCTAAAACGTAATTAATAGTAGCTTCGTGTTGCTAGAGCATATTACTGATAAAACATTGGTGAATGATATTTACATATCTAGGCCGTCATTTGTTTTTTGCAACGACATCTCACTTCATGCCTGCAATACTCTTATTTCCTACTTGGATGTCTTGAATCATCAAACAATTGGTGAATGCCATTACCAGTTTATTATTTTTGAATCAATCGTAACGGTAACTGCAACCATTTGGGCAATAAGACACAGATAAACAGGACCAGAAAATTCGCCATAATATGACAATAACAGCCAACAACACTTAGGCATATTTGAAGATACCGGACATTTGACTTAAGAAGCTATTTACAATGTGGCGAGGCAGGTATTGTCATTCCCTTAAATTCAAAGTATTTGACAATAATATGATACGCTAAATACAGGAAAACCTAACTTCATGATACTATTGTAATTAATTCGGAATACAACATGAAAACTAACCTGTTGCAGAAATATTATTCACATCAATATATCCACCAACGATACCCCCGTGCGCATCGAATGACCCTTGTCTTACATTTACCAAAATGTTTGTTGATTTTATGCCTGTGTTATTAACCAGCATTTGACTTTGTACTTGAAGATCATTGGTACTCCATCTGGAAAGGAGTTAAAAAATAACCTTTCACTACTAGGAGTCCACAAAACCAATTATGTAGCTCGACAAAATTTTCAACACACACGATTCCATTTTGCACTTGTAACCATTCTCTCACGAGTCTTTGTTGCTACATCAAATCTATAAGATTCAGTTATCCCCTTGATTGTTTTAAATGTTGCAATAAGCAATGAATGGCTGCTATCGGCATAAAATTCTTTTTCTCAGGATATGCAAGAAGCACCTTACAGTTTCATAAATACTGGCAGACAATTAAAAAGATGCCTGGCATCTTTTCTCAGAAAATGTTGTAAAAGTCATTGTTTTCACTGCTTTGGTAAAAGAAATCTTCGTTTCGTCACATGATGAGAGAGATTTTTTATTTCTTATCTGAAAATCTTACAACACAGGGATAAATATCTCAATAAAACTTCTCAAAGATGACAATTACAAAAAACAAGAAATGAAATTGTTTACTAACACAGACTGTCCCATCACATTTCCCATATTAGTTGAAACATCTAATCTTGATAAATTGAGAGTGACTAAAACACGACTTTTCCATTCTGGGACAGGTTTTCCTTTTGATGTTATTGACCCACCGTCTGCTTCATCCATATCATGTTCCACTTCTTTTGGAACTGTCAATAAGCTTCCAAATGGATCTGAAGTAAAGTTTTCAATCACACTTAAGTCACAGATTGGAATTTCATGCTTTTCAGGAAAAATATCAAATTTTACGAAAAAGAAGTCGAAACTAGACATTAAATTCAGAATAAGTAATAAAATGTTTCATTCTTAGCATTAAATAGATTTTTATAGACTTCCTCGCAAATTATTTTCAATTCGATGCAAAGGTTGCAAGTGCCAGCACAGCCAGAAATCTAAACCGTTCCTACTTTGATGTAATACGCGTACAAAACCATTCCATGCGTTGCTGAAGGCTATGCACGCTTTTGGGATTTAGCTCCACATTATATAACGAGGCAAAGGTTGTGTTTACAAAAAAGTGACGTAAAGTATCGGAAGGTCTATTGCAGTGAAAAACACACAAAAGGGCTTTGAGGTTATCCGAAACTAAACGTTTTCAAAATCATAAACATTGCTACCTTCAATCGAAAAGATGGCTGCAGAAATCATAATTCTGTATATTCTATAAGATCTCAAGCAATAAGAATGAGGGGTCAGAGGATATGCTTTACGGAGAAACTGGACACATCCATCAATCCTGCCATTAGCTTCACTTGGAAATTATTCAGAAGTTATCATTCAGATCAATCTGTTGTGGGTTTCGGTGCATTCGAGCATTGGTTTTAAATCTTTAAAAAAGGCGTGAATGTGTGCATGGCTATTATATCTTTCTTTGGATTGAGTGGCTTGAAAGAAAATTTAGCTAATTTGCCATAGTTCTATCGTTGACACTTTTGAAATCTTGATTATTTTCATAATTACAGGGTTTTTCCTTTTTATAAATAGAATTCAAACCAACTTTTGAAAAAAGTTAAAACCATCGTAATTATCAAATTATCTAAACTTTTGGAGGAAACATGGTAGAATTTTCAAAGAAACCTTAGAATCATCGTTGTTAAGAATTCTAAGAAAACATTTTACCTTCTTGTTTGGGCCTTGGTGAATAAGTAGAAGAATCTGAAGTTCGCACGAAATCTGCACGTGATCCAATACTGGCTGAAGCACGTGGTAGAAATAGGCCAGTTGGTGATCCCATGATATTTCCAAGAAATGAACCACCACTGATTGTTCGGCGATGTCCTGAAGTAAACAAGGACGTAGTCAAGGTAATGTAGAGTTTCACAAGTGACATAAATCTAATTCTAAAACTTCAGAGACGTGGTAATCATAGTAAAGAGTTTTGGAAACTAAATTTGTCAACAGCTTCATATATGGAACTCACCTAAGTTGACTATTTATGTTCAGTTACCAATGCTAAAATACATCCAACATCTACAAAATCGTTTCGACTTAGACCCCGTTTACACTGTACAAGTACAACTTTGGATCCATAACAAAAGTGTAATGGATTAGGCTCCCGTTTATACTGTTCCTGCTAATCCATTCACAGCACTTTTGTTTCTTTTATCTTAGAAAATTTTGTTCTGGAGCAGCGTAAAAGCTCTAGAACAGTAACAATTTTGTAACGGATCAAAACTGTACCAGTACAGTGTAAATGTGGTCTAAGCTTCTCATTGATGTATTTTCACTTAGATAACGGTTCTGTGATTTTGTTCTTTCATGACATGACATTTTAGAAAATAACTTGTTGCAAACAACCTAATAATTCCAAATGGGATCCGAAATATTATACACTCTGGAATTACCTGGAAGCTTTTTGAAACTCTTCTGCTTTCTTAGTGGCACTGAATCCGATACTGTTGGTGTTTTATTTACTGATGAAAATCTTTTACTTTTTGCTGAACTGGTCGTTGATGATGAAGGACTTGATCCACTTCAATAAAAAACAGACAAACTCATTATACATGGTATGAAATCTACATAGTACATCAGTGGCAGATTTCACAGACCCTACCAACGTCTAGGGTCTGTAAATGCGGGGATGGCATAGTGGTAGCGCGCTTGACTACCAGTCTGAAGGTTGGTGGTTCGAGTCCCCACCCTGGACAAACCTACGAGCTAAAGTGAGGAGAGCCGCCAACTCTCTATTATTCCAAGCTAAAGGAATAACGATGTGTGGTTACATCAACAGGATTGACCAAGATACTGCTTCAATGAGCTTCGCTTCTCAGTGTTCTTAAAAACTACCTTCGGATGCTAGGTAGAAATGAAACTGCTACCAGGGGCATCTTTTATCTGCTTTCCTCCTCTGTAAAACTTGCTTGCATCCCATATAATATTCAAGTCAACTTTAACAAAGTATCAAGCTAATAAAACAACATTGACAAAACAACTATAGCAATTGTTTCCACTGTGAATTTGTTAAAAGTTCACCTGGAAGGCTGTTGATTAACCCGCTCGCGGTCGCTGAAATTTCTTAAGGTTGATTTCTCCTTCCTATAACACTATAATCTGCAGTTCCTATCGCATCCACCTATATATACCAGTGCAAATACGAAGAAGAGGGTTTAACAAAACAGCAGAGAGCAGACACCTTTTACAATTTTGAGTTGTTCTTCTGAGACTTGTCAAGCACCCAAAAAGTCGACAAACAATGATTAACAAGGATGGACGATAATGCTAAAGATGTTGGCGAGGAAGTTTTTACCAAGATGAATTGCGTTCTTTAATCGAATTCAGATAGAATCGTTACAGATTCGTAATCGAAACGCAATGAATCTTGGTAAAACGTTCCTCGCTGCCATCATTAGCGTTATCGTCTATTGAATAGACAGTCGATTGAGCAGACAAATACCTTTCAGTCATATGAGATTTATGAGCTGTTTCTCTTGCATAAACACCTGATTTGCCAAGGAACATTCTGCGATATAAATCTCTTTTGTACCATGCTTTTGGAACATCTAGGATCTCATTCAACCGACGCATGTCATAATTAAATGCTGCTGATCCGATGTCACATGTAACTGAAAGAAACAAATATTTTGATTATCTCCTACTGAAAACAGAGAACGATTATGCAGCAAAATCTGAAACAAAACTTTGCTTAGATCTGCCATCACCAAAATGATCTCAGTTGTTGTATTATCTTATAACCTCGTTTTGGTGTTTAGTTTAGCCTCGTATTGGTTTAGGCCGCCATCTTGAATGTTACACGTGTCAGCTACACGTTGTAGTGAGTCTTGCTTGAAGTTGTCTTTACGAATGGCCTATTTTCTGTCTCCTACTCTCCTACTCAAAGGATACGATACAACATCAGTGACAAGATACCAATTTAATTTACAGCCTTTAATTTAACAAGCAAATAAAACTCATCGACATTCAAAAGGATGACTACCCCACAGCGAATTCAAAGACGTGTGTACAGCATGCAAAAATGCAGACTGAAAGCGTTAGGCTAAACATATGGCAAAACTTCACGCAAAAGATCCTGGCAGCATAAACGATCAAACTTGTGCAAAATAACAAAATCAAATAAAATCGAAATTTCGCTTACTTGAAACTTGAACTTCGGTTTTTGACGAAGTGTCCGACGATGTGTCTGACGAAGAAGATTTTCTACTTTTGGTCGAGGAACTCGGTGATTCTTTTATTCTTTTCCGAAACAGATTGAATTTGATAAATTCAACATTCAAACTCATTGAATCTTTTCTTCCAGAAATTGGTTGTGGAACAGGCCCACGTTTTTTCCTTCTTCCAGGAAATAAACCACTTTCTAAGAAACTCCTCTCTGATGTACTTCCGTATTGTTTTCCNCTTTTGGAACATCTAGGATCTCATTCAACCGACGCATGTCATAATTAAATGCTGCTGATCCGATGTCACATGTAACTGAAAGAAACAAATATTTTGATTATCTCCTACTGAAAACAGAGAACGATTATGCAGCAAAATCTGAAACAAAACTTTGCTTAGATCTGCCATCACCAAAATGATCTCAGTTGTTGTATTATCTTATAACCTCGTTTTGGTGTTTAGTTTAGCCTCGTATTGGTTTAGGCCGCCATCTTGAATGTTACACGTGTCAGCTACACGTTGTAGTGAGTCTTGCTTGAAGTTGTCTTTACGAATGGCCTATTTTCTGTCTCCTACTCTCCTACTCAAAGGATACGATACAACATCAGTGACAAGATACCAATTTAATTTACAGCCTTTAATTTAACAAGCAAATAAAACTCATCGACATTCAAAAGGATGACTACCCCACAGCGAATTCAAAGACGTGTGTACAGCATGCAAAAATGCAGACTGAAAGCGTTAGGCTAAACATATGGCAAAACTTCACGCAAAAGATCCTGGCAGCATAAACGATCAAACTTGTGCAAAATAACAAAATCAAATAAAATCGAAATTTCGCTTACTTGAAACTTGAACTTCGGTTTTTGACGAAGTGTCCGACGATGTGTCTGACGAAGAAGATTTTCTACTTTTGGTCGAGGAACTCGGTGATTCTTTTATTCTTTTCCGAAACAGATTGAATTTGATAAATTCAACATTCAAACTCATTGAATCTTTTCTTCCAGAAATTGGTTGTGGAACAGGCCCACGTTTTTTCCTTCTTCCAGGAAATAAACCACTTTCTAAGAAACTCCTCTCTGATGTACTTCCGTATTGTTTTCCATAGGGATGGAATATGCAGAATGAAAATCGTGAAAGGCAAGCAGTGATGCAGAATCCCCCGACGTCTGCTTCGATAACATCCTGTTGACTTGATGGGCTGCCTTTAGGCTTCTGGTTTCCCTGTAGTTTAGTCTTCTTTGTTGCTGTTGTTGTTTGGGTTGGTTTTGCGTTACTTTGTTTAAACGGCGTGGAAGTGGATGAAATAACGAAATCCAATGAAGGAATCCGCAAAAGACATTCAACTTTTGAAACTGGCAAGCAACTAAATCGAATATCAGATGGCTGTATATTGATGAAAACAACGACATCCACTGGGAAGGAGGAATTATCTGATGTGGCGGAAGACAACATTGATTCAGGCCCATTGGCGCCACTCTCAGATGATAGCGAGGCTGACTCTGACCCAATTTCCTCCGGATTTTCATTGTTTTGGAAATCCAATGAGATTGGAGCAAGTGCTTTTTCCACGAAATCCAATAAAGACGGAAGAAGAATCATCTCACGTGGCAATTGTTGAATGCTTAACCAAGCGTGAAGTCCAGCAAATTTGGATCCAGCTTTTCGGCTTGCTGACGAACTTGACAAATTATCGCCATAATCGGAAGCTTCACTAGCACTAAATGATCCACTCTGCGTTTTTGAATGTCGTTCTGCAGTCGTTTTAGATTGATAATGAACACGTACATTTACACCAGGAATCAGAAGAACAGTGTCCTCAGCTGTAACTGTATTTTGTGATTGGCTGAATAATCCTGGTCGTGGTCTCTTTAAATAACTTCGCTGTCCAACTTCTCCTATAGAAAATCTTTCTTTTCTCGGTTGACTTCCAAGATGAGGAAACACTGGTTCTGAAGACTTTCTCAGATCACCGCTGCTGTGTTGATCCCTGAAATTGGAGCAAAATATATTTAAGTGATGACAAATATGAAAAAACGGGTAATGGAGATTAAAATAAAATACTGTAGATTTGTTCAGTGGCGCATAAAATTCACAATCCACAAAATTCCTTCTAACTCTCCCCCCCCCCCCATGGTAGAAATGTCTCCTTTTGCTGCACCCCCTTCTTGATGAAGGTTTGTGACATTGGCAAAGCTGTTCTCCCCGAGTTTCAATTGTGCTGCTTGAACGGCAGTATTCCTCTAAAGTGTCTTCATCAAAGTCATATTAAACTCACTACTATTTGCAACAGCTTGACTGAAGAAGCATCAAAGTTTGAAAAGAAAACCATTTTCGTCATGGCTCTCTCCATTTCGTCGTGACCCCAGATTTTCAGAGGCGGCTGTTATAGAAAATGGTATTTGAGAACCAAACTTTTTGGGTACAGCCTAAAAGCTGACGAAAAAGTTCAAAAACAGAACAAAATTTTGTTTCACTGGCCTTACTTATGGAACAAGTTGCTTTACCTCAAATCTAGCATGAAAAAGGCATTTTGCACTCAAACAAAACAACTCCAATTTACCTCATATTACTTCGTTCTTCAGTTTCTTCTTTCTCATTATCATTGTGCAATACACATTTTCCGCTGTCAATATCCACTACAATATCAAGTTCAAAATCCAGCATGCTAGGACCTAACGAACTCTGTCGCTGTGATGGCGTAGTCACATTTCTGACGTCACATGTACTATCACTGAATGTCACTTTTGCGCCTCCAGGAGGGCTGAGTAGATTTTTCTTCTTCTCCTTCTTAGGGGACTCGTAGCTTGCTTCTAGCTCATGATCTGACAAATCAGGATGACTTCTAAAGTCGATAATATCCAAGAATGCCCCATCAGCAGTATCACCATCTAATGAATATCTCTTCGTGTCATCATCCTTGAGTTGTTGCTTTCGTGCCACATTATCCATCTCCTTTGTTTCTAAGTATCTCTCGACGCTGCTATGTCTTCTGTAAAATGAGCTTGGACTATTTCGAGCTTGTCTGAAATTCAATGATTTTCGCAACATCGAAGGTGTTTGCAACTTCTCCCCTGATTGTTTTCTGTTTGGACGTCTCAATCGCTTTCTCACATCTTTGAAGAATTCCTGGGAAACAGCAGTTTCAATTTCTTGCAGGAGTTTTACCTCACGACTGACTTGGTCAGCTGGAGCTTCAGCTTGTCTGAAAAAAAGAAGATCATATATGGAAGGGCAGTAATTGCGATGAACAGACGAGGAGAGCTTACTACGATAATATTTGGAATTGCATTTCAGAAGACAGACATCACGATAAGAAACAAACGAGTTTTGGGAGTTGATTCAAGATGCAAATATAAACAATTATGCTGCTAAAAATAAAAAATTGATATTTTACTAAAGGAACTAAACTAAAAATTTCAACCTAAACTCAAAGAAAAGTCGAAAACAATAAACAACAGTCAAAGGAACAAAACAGTTAGTCAACATAGTAGGACAAAGACAAGGAGACAAATCTAAGCGCATTCATTTTCTCGCAAAATCAATTTTTAGCATGTAGTCCCACCAAAATTTCATACAAACGAGGCGTATCTTCCTCACATAGATTCAAATGAAATCCTAAAAACGTATGTTATTTCCACGCAGATCATTTCCAGAGATATAAAGAACTGATCCTACTCACACAAAAACTTCTTCTTCTAATAGGTGGGATCATTGGAATTCTAAAAAGCAGAAAGCGGAGGGCTAGGGTTACTACATCAAAATCTCTTACACACACACACCTGAGCTCACTGACTCTTCTCGTTTGCCGCCATAATTGTCTCTCTAATGATTGATATTGATCTTCATTAAATGAGCGATCTTTTAATTTCTCGTATCTATGAATCCCTTGGGGTGCATCGGTATCATCATATCCCTCATTATCTTCCCCCATAAACGGGTCCGATTCATCGTCTTCGGCATCGGCAACCGATGATAAATCTGCAACATCGAAGTCTCCTGCAAATGCCGTCAATGCACTGCTTAACGAGGATAACCATTTCCCAATGTTTGTGTCGAAATGCATTTCAATGCCACGCATTCTCCATAATATGCTCATTAACCATTTGTCCATCTGAAGGGCCTCTGCCGAAGCAAAGAAAAAATCTTTAGAATAACACGTTAAATGATTAAATACTAGGAGCTGGATGTTTTCGCATTATGAGAAAAATAACTTTTTAGTGTTTCAGGATATAAGAGAACAAGAAATGAATCAACTGTGCAAAATTATCCATAAAAATTCAGAACGACATGGTAGCTTTTGGATGCAAAATGTCCATATTGGCATTTCTGCTATTAAAACAATATTTCACTGACGACAATCCGAAGGTAATTAACGAACTCAAAATTCGCCATAGTCGACTGTGTTTATTACTAACAAGAAAAAGTAAAGAATCTAAATGTAGACAAACCTGCATGTGAATGAGTAATTGTCCTTGAGCAAAGCGAGTATGTTCCTTCGGGAATTGAGCCTAACAAAATAACAAATAATAATCAGCTACCGTTTCAAAATGAACCGCATGAAATGTTGATACATAGAAATAGGTAGGATTTTGCACTGAAAAAAATTGCTAAAATATGCAGCTACAACGGGCCTAGCTAAAGCTGTCAGAGGTTCGGTGTGAGGAATTTAGTTTTTATTTTATCTATGCAACAAATGATGCTACTAGATACATTCTTGGGCAGCTAAGAACCAAAACGAAACTCTTTTCATGGACCTCAGAAGGCAATTATTGAGCTTTGAACTAATAATTCGTCTAAAATATAAAAACTTCATGAACTCAAAGTAAATTAATGGAAAATTCTTACATGTATTGATGATGTCATCTTTGGCGAAAATCCATTCTTCTGCTTTGTTGTCGAAATCATTTGCAAATCTCAAACAGAAATTCCTGAAAAGACCTTGACTGACAAATGAACCACTGCTGCAACACATGATTGATGTCTCCTCCACAGTTACAACCAATGCAGAGCTATTCAAATCAGCGTCTAAAATAAACAAATGCATCAGTTGATTTGCAAGGGTAAGACAGCAACCTCGAACTCAGAGCGAGGTTGGTAAGACAGCCCATTCACATTCTATACATTCATTAGAGGAACATCTAAAAGAAAGTTCGAATCAGTCTAGGGCATTAACATTCGCAGTGGGAAACTTGAATGCAAGATGTAGCCAAAGGTACTCGCTATCTCCTTAAAGAAATAACAAGTCTAAAAACCATTAATGATTCTAAGTCATGTCATCTCCTTGAAATCTGGTACATAATGGAGTACAGAAACAGCCGAAATATTACTTCTCAAAATAGAAAACATCGAAACTGTAAAAAAATCAAACTTACCCGGAGTTGTAGCATACGAAGATCGATTTCCAATGGTCTATAAAAAAAGGAAAAATGACACTATTAGAACACAACATTCTACTTTTGGTGAATTATTATTTTATATGAAATCATAATGGATTGGCTTTTTCATGAAATAAAATTCAGCACCCAACTGTGTTTCTGAATGAGCCAAAATTGGCACTAAGTTTTGGAACAACAGTCAGATTGATGGAAAATCTTGGCAAGTCTTGGGAGATTGAAAAGAATTCAAATGTTAAAAGGCGAAGTATTTGACGTTCTACCTGATTCGCTGTATCATTCAGTGGGATGCTAAATCCAAGTTTTTCCACGTTCAATTGAAGGAATAAAGATCCATAACTCTTTTCCGGTTGTGGTCTTTGAGGCAGCCGTTCCCAGATATGCTGTGCTGCTTTTTGTACCTAAAATAGAGCATACAAGACATTGTTAAAAGTCAGTACATATTTTCATTAATATAGTCAATTTGAACTAAACCATCCTTCAGTTTGAATTAACATTCATCAGTCAATTTGAATTAAAATTCATAACAGAGCCGCAAAACAAATCTGCAATCTAAAATGAAAAATCCTTGATTAAGTAAATGAGATTTGAATTCTCTCTTCATTTCCTGTTTCAAATTGTGCAATAAACTAGATTTAACTTGCGAGAACTCAGTATGAACAAATGAAAATAGAAATTTGCATCTTTGAGGTACAAGGATGATGACAATATTTCAACAAGGGCAAGTTTAGGTTATATACAACCAGGTCAACTGTAGGTATCACCAAACGAGTGGCAAATACAGCGATACTGCTTTTAAATCAATTCAGGAAAGGGGTAATCAATCAATCAATCAATCAATCAAGTCTTCTTACCTCAGTGGTCTGATCCATCCAGTTATCATAGGCATTTTTGTAATGAAGATACACCAACAAACCTAAATGAAAAGTACTTTGTTAGAATCAAGTACAAACAATGTCCACCAATGCAACTAAAGTACCAAGTGAGCAAAACATTCTAGATTTTAGAAGCCACAACTTGGTAGTATTCCAGCCAAGTAACTTGGTAAATATTTTGTTGAATAGCTAAAAATTACAAAAAATATTCGATAGACCTTTTCGAAAATTATGTCAAGTCATTTGAAAATACAGCCTTTGCCTTGATATACTGTGGAGCGAAATCCCAACGGCGTGCATTGCTCTCTACAACGTATGTAATTGTTTTGTACGCGTATTTGCATCAAAATAGGCACGATGCAGATTTCATGCTGTGCTGGGATTTGTCTCGATTCGTCGAGGTGTAGATTTGCCTCGAGTTGAAAATAATTCCCGAAAAGGTCTACAGTTAACCCCGCTGGAATGAGAAAATAAGTTAAAAGCCTAAAAAGCAAGTATACCTTTATCAACAGCCATTGGCATCAGGAAGATATGCGGCTTGTTGATTGTGATTATCACCGTTTCTTTGTCTTGTGAATGATGGAAAATAGGCTTGTCCTATGAACGTAGAAAAGAGATTGCAGTATCAGAGAAACCCCGTATGTATACATATACACAATAAAGGGAAATGCTCTTCACTTTTTTATGTGCCCTTAATGAAGAAAGAAAGAAAAGAGCAACTAACTAAAATTGATTACTGATACGTAAACGGCAGGCTTAGAAATATGGGCGTCTCGCATTCCAAAGATATTACATAACTACCGGGTGTCCCAAAAATAAAGTACTCCTATTTGATAAATCACCAAAATTTGATTACATGGCTGATCTTTAAATTTCTTTTTTGGCAAGTAGATCAAAGACCAAATTATTTTCCCAGGTATCGCTGATCTTGTGATTGGTTTTAAAATTTGCAAAATTTGCTCTTTTTAGGGCTGCTTGGTTTGAAGCATGCTGCAAATAACACTTATGATTACCAGATAAATTTCTTTTTGTACATTAAGCTTCTAGTTTGGTCATACATGTCAGAGAGAAACGCAAACTATCATTATAGATTTGAAGGACAATGAAAAATCTCAAAATAATGGCTCTTAAGCAAGATTTACGATGTTGCTTAAAGAGTATAGATCAGAATGAGGTTTTTAGCCAGTCATTGGATACTCTTTGAGTATTGAAAACAAACATTTTATTATCTTTAAATATATTTGGATCATTAACAAAAGAGATCAAAAAGAAAATTTTATGATGGATCTGATAATCAAGTTTTTATGATTTTTTAAACGGGATTATTCTTTTATTGGGACACCCGGTAGGAAACACGGAATGTAGATCGAAGCAAAGCTAATCGAGTTAAGAGGATAACAGAATAAGACAAAAAAAAAAATACCTGCAATGTGTTTGTGAGGCCAATTCTTGTCTTGAAATATGCAAAGGACTCAAAATCGCGGTCAGTATCAAGAAATTTCAGCTGCAGACGTAAGAAAAGTGTATCATAAATAAAGTAATTTTGTTACATACAAAAGGAGATTTATTAACAACATTACTAACACTGACTAAGATAAAAACCCTATAAAAATGGGCCAGCACGTTGAATAGGCTGGAGGTGGCACAAAAAACAGGAACACAATATCATAATTTGTTGAACATTCGCTGCAAACCATCTTTTACTATCATCAGATATTCCAGTTTCAAACTTCAGCAAAAAAAGGCGAGTTAAAACGCATTACTGNTTTCGGATGGATTGGAATTAATTAATTCTGGTTGATAGCTGAAAGGCCAAAGCATGTTTGAAACGTTCTTAAAACGTTTCTGAGCACCACAAATATTGGTAGCTAAATTAGAACTTTGAAATAATGCTTGGTTTCAACAAGCGTCCGAAAGTACATAAAACTCTCGATCAAATTATAAATAATCTCCTCACACCGAACAACACATAACAATTTCATCAAGTACTTTCTTACTGCCTCAGTCATAAACTCACTCACTCGTATTATTGAAATACAAAATTTGCGGTAGAGTATCATGATGCCTGCCCTGAGCATCAACTAATTTTACAGTTACGTAAGAATATCTTTAAAATTTAATCAACATGTGTGTTTATTATTTTCAGCACAACAATTTAGTAGGAAAGCGAAATTTGTAAACAAAAAATGCAGTGTCAATAATCGACACTATTTCAGGGTTTTAATTCAGCTAACGCTACGAGATCAAATAAAAACAAAGCTGAGGTTTAACTTATAAAGGACAAACAATTAAAAGTAAGATTTTTAAATCTAATTTTATTTTGATACTCACGTGTACGTATTAAGAAGAAGGGGAGATCTGGGTTGAGTCTTTTGTTGCCTGTGTTTATTAAATAAGAATTTACGATTACGATGATTACTAGAAATTTTCTAAATCAATCTTCAAAATTAAAATATTACGGTTAAAGTAATCAATGAAGAAATAGCAATCATGAAATATAAATAAAATGACATTTTTACTTCAAATGCATTTAAAAATCGAATTACTTTCGTTCACTATTTCAATAAACAAAAGATTGCTTTCACACTTCAACTCTTCGTCAAACACAACTTCTATTAAGCTATTATTTACGTGTTGGACACAACATTAAAGATCATTTTTCGATTATAATCGAGTCAGTTTCTATTCAAACATTTTCACAAACCAGGGGACAACTTTCAGCATGGAGATTATTTGAAAGAAGTACGAAGTACAAATTGAATATAAAAAGGTTTAACAACACTTTCGCCTACAGAAATGAAGACCACTGTTATTCAGATGATCTGATATTTATATTATTGATTTGAATGAATGACCGCGTCGCTCTCCTGCATTTCTACCTCTTTATTAGAAAGTCCTCGAGAAAGGAAGAGGCATAAGCCAAGGCTACCTTTGCTCTTCCATGCTTGGTCTCTGTACAGCATAGGTTCCAAATCTTTAAATTGGTGTAAAAAGGTTGGTGTAAAATTCAGTGACATATTTCTTTGAATCGAATAGCTTGAAAGAAACTTTATCTACTTTGCTATAACTCTACCATTGGACTTTTCAGAAATCTTGAATATTTTCGAAATTACGGCGTATTTCGTATTTCTAAATCGCAAGCCAAAAGAGTGAACGACTTTTGCTTGATATTATATTGTAGACGTTCATAAACTATGTTTTTCTGGAAAATTATTCGATGTTTCCTCAAAAAGTTTAGAAATTATAACGGTTTTAAGTTTTTTTCAAAATTTTTCTTGAATTCTTAAAAAAGAAGAAAAGCACTCTAATTCTGAAAATATTGAAGATTTCTAAAAAGTCCAACGGTAGAATTATTACAAAGTAGCTAAAGTTTCTTTCAAGCCATTCGATTGAAAGAAATAGGTCACAGAATTTTACACCGACCTTTTTAAAGATTTGAAACCTATGCTTCTCTGTACACTGTTATCTTCCGCTTTATTTCAGCTATCGGTATTCTAGCACAGCTGCCTTACCAGCATAAGGTAGGGCATTTATAGCGATAAAAACTATGCAGTTGCGCATGAAAACATATTTTCCATGTAGACATGCAGTTAATATAAGCAGTATCACTTGTAACTATGACTTACTGATGTGACGTATTAAGTGACTCAGTCAGTATCAACTTGGCAGCATCAAGATGTATGGATAATGATGTCGAACTCGTTTCAGCAAGTTTAACATTCACTATAAGAAAGATGATACAATTATGCAAAGAGTTCTGTTTTTAGATATCGAATATTTTGGAGATATCAACATTTCATAATAACTACACCAGAAACGCATATTGTTCAAGCTGCTATGGCACAACCAAAAATGTTGCAACAGTCATAAATCAACTTGAGCGTAAAAGCTAAGGGGCAGTTCCTTCTGATAGCCTTAAGTAAGCCTTAGATATTCGACGATTTGTTTCAAAACAAAAAACATTTTTCCAGAAATAAAAGTGCTTCTTCTATCATGAAATTCCTAAGACGTATGGCAGCCTCTATTGTGCAACTCTGTGACATCGTGCATATGCTGCGTAAACATTTGTAGGTAAAATTGAGTACCTGATACGAAAAAGTGGCAAAGAAAAACGTGAGACTGCTCTTCTAGGAAAGAGAGTTACCTCTTCTAGGAAAGAGACCAATTTGCCAATGTTGTTGCAAATGATGATTTGTTTTCGTACATAAGCCATTCAGATTTGTCAGCTCAGCTTCAAGGTCCATTCCACCAATGTAAGCAAAGAAACGAATTTTGGCTAAACGCACAGTTCCAACGGCTGAAAGAACATCGATCCAAGATGTCTGCATTCCGGTTGATCTTCTGTTCTCTTGTTCTATCTTTGCATTGGAGGAAGCTCCGTTTAAGTCAATTCGAACATCCCTTGTTTCTTTGGTCGATGATCCTGAGGGGAGAGATACGATGATAGTAGTATTGATATTATTTCAACGAGAACAAAGAATATCAATTCATACTGGCCTCTACCAAACTGGTTACGGTGCGATATTATACTCGGATTTTGCAGAAAGAAGGAATAAACTCTGGCAAGCTCAAATGTAGATGTGTCACCATGAAAAGCTTTTTAGGCTAGAATAAAATTGTGCATGCACTGCTGCGAAATGTACTTTCATTTAAAAACATGCAGCAAAATGTTTTCTTGAGTCACGAAAAAAGGTTGAAGCAAATCGTACGTGGTGCCATAAAGAATTCGATAGCGTATTTCCAAACTAAATTTTATTATCGATTTATTTATCGTTGGATTAAAAATACAATAGCTAAATAAATAGTAGCTAATTAATTCCAACGTTAAAACAATTTATATACAATATTACATAAGAAAGTAGTGAGTAAAATATTTACAAGTTATCAAAGTATACAATATAAAACGGAAATCTAAAAACATTTATCATAAGTAGCCCAAGTTTGGAATAAAAATGTGGTAAAAGTATTTATCATAAAAAGCCCAAATTCTGAATAAAAATGCGGCATAATTTGCAAGGACAATTTTCTCCGTACCAATTTTTTATCTTCGTTTTAAACTGACAAAGGGATTCTGAATTCCGTATCGTTGGTGGTAACGTTTGCCACAGCTGCGGACCTTTAAATCGGACGCTTTCTGTCCCGTTGTTGACTGATCTTACCCTTGGTTGAACAAATTCGTTATTGTTACGCAAATTGTAGTGAATTGTATTTTCACAGAATATTTCCTGCATAAATGAAGGATTCAGGTCATTTCTAGTTTTGTACATCTCGATCATAAGTATTTGCAAGTTCTTTGTATGAACAGTAACTGCACAGTCCTTCTGTAATAGCTCACTAAAAGAAGATTCGGTGTCCTTATATGTAATTCTCAAGGCCCTTTCCTGTATTTTGTTGATTTTTTGGTTAAGCTGCCTGCTGTGAAACATCCAGATTAAAGGACAGTATTGAAACTGACTGGTAATAAATGCCCTCATTAAGCTTCTTAGTTTGTTCTGATCCATATACGGGGATATGCGAGCAAGTGCATAAAGTTTATTGCTAGCTTTTTGGCAAAGTTTCGAGACGTGATGGTCAAAGGAGAGTTTGTTGTCAATAT
>REGM01000388.1:18042-35626 GCA_004194415.1 Aurelia aurita
AAAAATACAATAGCTAAATAAATAGTAGCTAATTAATTCCAACGTTAAAACAATTTATATACAATATTACATAAGAAAGTAGTGAGTAAAATATTTACAAGTTATCAAAGTATACAATATAAAACGGAAATCTAAAAACATTTATCATAAGTAGCCCAAGTTTGGAATAAAAATGTGGTAAAAGTATTTATCATAAAAAGCCCAAATTCTGAATAAAAATGCGGCATAATTTGCAAGGACAATTTTCTCCGTACCAATTTTTTATCTTCGTTTTAAACTGACAAAGGGATTCTGAATTCCGTATCGTTGGTGGTAACGTTTGCCACAGCTGCGGACCTTTAAATCGGACGCTTTCTGTCCCGTTGTTGACTGATCTTACCCTTGGTTGAACAAATTCGTTATTGTTACGCAAATTGTAGTGAATTGTATTTTCACAGAATATTTCCTGCATAAATGAAGGATTCAGGTCATTTCTAGTTTTGTACATCTCGATCATAAGTATTTGCAAGTTCTTTGTATGAACAGTAACTGCACAGTCCTTCTGTAATAGCTCACTAAAAGAAGATTCGGTGTCCTTATATGTAATTCTCAAGGCCCTTTCCTGTATTTTGTTGATTTTTTGGTTAAGCTGCCTGCTGTGAAACATCCAGATTAAAGGACAGTATTGAAACTGACTGGTAATAAATGCCCTCATTAAGCTTCTTAGTTTGTTCTGATCCATATACGGGGATATGCGAGCAAGTGCATAAAGTTTATTGCTAGCTTTTTGGCAAAGTTTCGAGACGTGATGGTCAAAGGAGAGTTTGTTGTCAATATGAATTCCGAGTAATTTCTCTTCAGAGCTATTAACGACATCAGTATTTCCAATCTTAACAGTAATTGGATCATCACATCTCTCCCCAAGAACCAAAAGATGACATTTATCTGCATTTAATTTCATAAAGTTGTCGGCAAACCATTTTAAGGCTACATTACAGTCATTTTCAAGCTTATGAGTTATGTTATCTAGGTTCTTATCGCAAGCATAGATTGTAGTATCATCTGCATAATTACAGATATCTGAGTTTTGAATAAAAAGCAAGAGGTCATTGATGTATATGTTAAACAACAGAGGGCCTAAAACTGATCCCTGAGGAACACCGCGTTTTAGGTCTTTCCAAGAACTGAAGGAACCATTTACCTTAACTCTCTGTTGTCTGTTTGAAATTCCATCATTGAGCAAACTGCCCCTCGCTGCCATCTTGCCGGTAATCGGTATTGCAAATTCTAAGATCATAAAAAAGAGGCTAAGAAACTTACGAATTCCTGGGCTGGTTTCTTCAGGAGATTTCTGACTAGTAAACAACGCCTCGTCATTTGTATACAATTGTAAAACATTGTGCATTGTTCTCCATCCTTTATGATTCTCATTATACTCTCGAAGTGTGCTTTTTTCACTCGCCATTGCAGCTCGGGAGCTCACGAGTTCCAATGATTTGATTTTCTGTGCAAATTTATTCTCCTCTTTAACGACATCAATCGTCTCTGAAATCTGCATGAAGAGTCTAATAATTGCAATGTTTACAACTTGAGTCACACGGCCTAGGTTGAAATCAAATTTGACATCTTTTGGGATTATCTGCTGCATTTTCGCATGGTCTATTCCAGAAATCATCACTCCATGTCCTGTTATGTGCAAATTTTCCAGCAATAAGGCAGTAGGAGAATTTCCAAATACCCATGTAGTTTTTGCATTTGCTGGTTTCGTTATTTCATCTTGCGATTCGTCTGCATTTTCTTCAGAACTCACAATATGAACTCTTAGATTCTGAGTGCCGAAATTCCCTGAATATGTGTCCTGCTTGGGAAACATACGAGCATCAGTTGGTTTTAGGCCGACAGCGTCAAACAGACATTTGAAGATCTCATTGGCATTTTCCAGCTGCATCCCACTAGTAGGCACACTGACCATTGGGGACAATGCGCGAAACATATCTGCATTTCTTTCTGCTTGTTGTTTTGAAGCTGCGAAAAAGAACAAAAGGATATTGCTTTTAGCTAAGGTATTCAAAATGCAAAAGGGGTAACTGAGAAGAAATCCTACATTATTTCCTGTTGCTCTCTATTTCTCCTCCCTTGAAGGGAATTTTTAATACTGATGCTATAGCTATGTTGCAGCAGATAGCTAAAGCGTGTTTCAAAAGACTTTAGCTAAATGGCGAGACTATTGAAAATAACTTTTATGGGAAGGCCCCCAATCACCATAAGGAAGGCCCCCAATCACCATAAGGAAGGCCCCCAATCACCATAAGGAAGGCCCCCAATCACCATAAGGAAGGCCCCCAATCACCATAAGGAAGGCCCCCAATCACCATAAGGAAGGCCCCCAATCACCATAAGGAAGGCCCCCAATCACCATAAGGAAGGCCCCCAATCACCATAAGGAAGGCCCCCAATCACCATAAGNTCTGCATTTCTTTCTGTTTGTTGTTTTGAAGCTGCAAAAAAGAACAAAAGGATATTGCTTTTAGCTAAGGTATTCAAAATGCAAAAGGGGTAACTGAGAAGAAATCCTACATTATTTCCTGTTGCTCTCTATTTCTCCTCCCTTGAAGGTAATTTTAATACTGATGCTATAGCTATGTTGCATCAGATAGCTAAAGCGTGTTTCAAAAGACTTTAGCTAAATGGCGAGATTATTGAAAATAACTTTTATGGGAAGGCCCCCAATCACCATAAGGAAGGCCCCCAATCAACATAAGGAAGGCTGCTGCTAAAACTTTGTTGAAATGTTTACACATGTTTAAGCATACACTTTTCATTTCACATATAATATAACATAATGTCGTAAAACATTATGTAGGACGTTTATATTTTGACTACTGATGAAGGGTTATGCCCGATACGTTTAGTGTATTTTAATCCTGGCATTTTTGTTTAATTATCACATAAATTTATATTTATTTGCTGAAACTATTGCCAAACATCATTCTCCAGATTTTATAGGACTATTAACACTCAGTGAAGCCGGTTTCCAAATCTTTGACCCAACTGAAATCTAAGTAAAGTTTTAGCTTAACTAACAAGTCTGATTCTTTCCTTCAAAGTCGTCAAAAATGAATAAATGGAAAATCAGGTTTCAACTCATCGAAATCGCAGACCTTGCAATTTACTCTAACAACTTACAAGATTGATCTTCCGAGTCTAATATGTCATTCTTGGATTGAGCTTGAAAAACTTCATTGTGTGTATCTGATGTTTGTCTCGGTGAATTTGTAGCAGAAAGCCAATCATAAAGATTTAATTCTTCTTTTTTATCTGTTTCTTTCACAAAATCCATCCTGCTTGATGTTGATCCTTCTGAAGATTGTTTCCCCAGGAGACTCCTTGCTGAATCTGGTGAAGATTGTGGACTGTGTCTTGTTTGATCGGTCTCTTTCTTTGATTCTTTTTTTATGCCTTCAAAAATGGCGTAAAATGTTTTCATGGACTTATTTCAATTCAGGTTAGTGTCAGTCAGAAGAATATACACCTAATTGAAGTGAGTTTACTAAAAAATGAATCAACTGCACAAAATTTGAACGGGTGTGATCAATTTTGGGCTTACGTTTAGTGTCTCTCTTTGGGACGTTGGTAACACTACGTTGACCAGTTAAGAAACGATGCTAAGAACATTCAAATGCCCTTCAACTGTGGTTGTGGAAAATGCCGGTCCAACATTTATTAAACGCAAAGGAATCTCTTTTGCCTATGCTGGCGTTTAGATCTTCGCATACACTCCATAAAAGCAACTGGAGTAAGTAAGCAGAATATATTGCAGTTTTAGTTAATCTCTTCTGTCACACATACTTCTAAACAAATATCGCATGATATTATCAAAGATCGTTCTCTAAAAAAATTAAATGCTTCTCAGCAAAAATGTTGTACCGTTTTTGCATGAGTGATATCAAGAAAACCTTCACGATGAGCTTATACAATATTCCCATCAAGAAATTATAACTTATGTTAATTGACTTTAAAAGTGAAACCATAGTAGAGGAATCTGAAAGATTACACATTCGCTTTTCAAAGAAATTCTCAAGTTTAGTACCACAAGAAGATTCTTCAAATTTACCTGATGTAGAAGCGATTGGCTCTGCAGTGACCTCAACTGACTTCCCTCGTGACTTGGAAGAAGGATTCTTGCTACCCTTGACTGATGACTTTTTAGATAACATGGAGCCTCGTTTCTGTAGTATGAGGTCATCATCAATGACACTTCGACCTCGCATCAAAATAGCCAAATCTTTTCTCGGCAATACCCCCCTTCCAACCACGTGTTTTCGACGATCTGATTTAAACAGCATGTCGGTTCTTGTGGAGCCAATAATTACGGCATTCCATTGTCGAGCTAGTGCATGAATACCTATGAGGGATAAACAAGACAGTAATTAATTTACTGTAGCAACATCAAGCCTAGAGAGTGCCTTAGGCCATATAGAAACAGCTAGGATATGGAGCGCATCATTGAGATCTGCTTTTGAAATAAAAGCTTCTCCGTTTTGTCCACCTTGCAAACATCACATTGCAAATAGAACTTTTGGATGACATTTTCATAAAGGTTAAATAGAACTTCCTTCAATTCTAATAAAGCAGATTCTTTCTTTCGAGCAATTGTTTTCAACGTGACAACATAGAATGCGGTTTTGCATCATATGAACCTGATTCATGCTTTGTAAACAATTTTTCTCAATTTTTAACAGCTTCACAGAGTTCTATATTGTATTTTTTGACGAAATAGGAGCAAAACTCAGCAAATCTCTTCAAAGGACTTCCATGCAAAGTTATTTAAAAATGACACAAAAAAACTAATCTCTAAGATGAACAGACTGGTTCATCGGATTGGGTTGTTAACTTAACATGCACCTAGGGGGAGTGGTTTGAAGAATTAAGTGAACAGGAGCTTTATGCAATCTTTCACCTTTTTCTAGCACATCTGTTTTTGAGAAACTGGATTTGTCTTCAAGTGCTGCCTCGACCTTATGAAGCCTCGATCCAATCATTTGCCTTCTGAGAACGTAAATTAACTGACTAGAGTGCTCTTCTTGAAGAAATGTCGCCAGCTCAGTTCCCATTGAGTTGATGTTGTGCTGAAAGAAACATTTAAATTACAAATATTCTGCTATAACTTTTTTCACAAATTTCAACCAGTGCCTTTAAAAGATAGCTGTTGATAACAAACGCTCAGCTAAGTGTTGCATTAGTTTTCGATAAATAAGGTCATAAGCTTTCATGTTAAGTAAAATCGAACAACTTTTTCGGCTAATAAATAACCAATAAAATGGTTATGAAACAGATGTATTGAAATGACTGCTAATAGGCTAAAAAAAACTTCGTCGCTGCAATCATCCTACCAAAATGACTGATGAAACTGCGATTCTCACCTAACGTTAGAAAACACTTGCTATCTGTTTATGCCATATGAATTTGGAGAACAAAACAACTAAATCGAATTCCTGTAATTTGCTGCACAGAAAAATGCAGCCGCTTCTGGTGGAGTGGTTATAATCCATATTTGATATCGATGCCTACAAATGGAACACATGTCCATCATGATATGGTGAGATGATAAAAACTAAAGTAAAGATGACGAGCGTGACAAAAAAAGAAAGCAATATATACCTTGATAAGCAGTCTTCCTTTATCAGGCAACGCCTGTCCCATGACGTAAGCCAACAAGCTGTATCGGTGCCTTTTATAACAATTGATTGTGGCATCTGAAGATCTAAGGAGATCTACATAAACAGGAATCCAACAACAAATCGAGGGAACAACACTTGTAACTAAATTAACACAATGATCATTTCCTTCTTGTAACACTTTCAATCTTGTCGGATGTGCTAAATTGAACCACACAGATCGAATTTTCATTTCTGCTTGTGTTTTTGTTGTTAATGAATACTCAATTGATTCATTCATTTTCTGATTGACATCAGTAAAACTAGCACTTCCTATTTGTAGTAAGGAGGAAGAACCCTCTTCTGCCAAGGTCCCCTTTTTCATACCCTTCTCCGTCTTCTTCGATGTTCGAGATCCATGTGATTTATCACTGGCTTTCTCAGAGTCACTTTCAACAATTTCGAGCACTACATGTTGAAACGAGGTTTGTTCATCTTTTAAAAGTGGACACGAGGCAGATGGACTGTCATCTGATATTATGAGCCCATCTGTGTCGTCACCCAAATTCATTGAGCCTTCGGCCATTGTTTCCCTAGTCTTTTCTAAGGTATCTTTTCCTGTCGTTTTACTTTCAGTTGTCTGTGCTTCCTCTTGAACAGTAACTTTGACATCAGATTGAGCTGGTTGCTGTTTCTCGGACTGAGCTTCTGATCTACTTCGTGTCCTCTTCCCAGGAGAGGATATCGTATTTCTACGCTTTCGTATCGATGTTTGGTTGATTTTTTCATCAAATAATGCATTTATTTTGATCTTTTTAACACCACATTCAAGCATAATCTTCCCAACTGGCTCTCCTAATTTTTGTTCCAACCAACTAATATCATCGACATCAACATCATCCCCACGGAAAACCAGAAACGGGACCATTGTTTTCGCATTCGGGACAGCTGTTATGAATGAAGAATCATCAGCCAGGGTTTCACAATCAAGCCTTTGAAGTTGAACATCAATATTATCAACACTGCCTACCAAACCCCCGTCACTGCTGTCAGTCAAATCATTTATCTCTTTAAGCAACATTTGATTGTTTTTCGATTTGAAGACGGAATGACGTCGCAGTAAAGACACTGTGAGGTCTTTCAGTGCTTTATGCTCATCTTGTGATGCATAACTCAACTTCAATTCAGCAACAGATGCTGCTATGGCAACAGTGCATGTACTTCTTGGAAATCCAAAATCATTAGAGTATTTACTTCCGCATTGTCCAGACAACGAAGATTGTTCTGAAACGCAAAATGGCTCTGCAGAGACTTGCAACACAATGAAATTCGTTTGTGGCACATTCATTGAAATGGAAGAGCTGCTTTTAGGAAATAGATTCATCAAGATTGATTTTTTGCAAACTGTGAGATTATCAGCGTCATTTGGCATCTCAAGAACTTTCAATGCGAGATTTTCATTATGTTTGTATTTTGATGAAGCAATGCAGCTCAAGTGAAGTGAATCTAGGATGTAGGCTGGGTGCTGGATTCTTTCTTGCGACTTTAATGACTGGATGTACCTACGGGGAAGAGAAAAAGAGAAAATTAGCATCAGAAGGTCGAAAGGTAGAGCCGCAGGTCTACAAAATCCACTTGAAAAGCCTCGGCCCTGCATTACGTCTTCCACCAATGTGTGAAAAATGTAAACAAGATTGCAAAGCACTTCAAGAAATGAACTGTCGTTAAGTTAAAGGGAGAAAAGCAAAGATGTATGGATATCAAAGGAGACGGATATTTGTCAATCGTATTAGGATAAACTCGAAAAAATTTTGATTGTAATTGAAGTATGATTTGTAAGTAAGCTGTTAGTAATATTGGAAGGCAAAAATATCACAAAATTGTATCACTTGAATTAGGGGCCCTTATGCATAAAACTTTAGCAAAAGAAAGAAAGAAGGATGATTCAACGGCAGTTTTTTTTCCATGGAAAACTATGCAAAAACGTTCAAACTTTGTTATAAATGAATCTGTTTTGGCTTTCATTACTGCATTTGCTAGAAGGAGAAGAATACAAAGAAGACAAGATAACACGATTCATCATATATTGTTACGCACCTCTCCATGGTTTGAAGAAGGACTGGCGTTACAACAATATTGACGCTTTTGTGAATTTTGATGTTCATCATTGTGTGCTCTCCATTCACGTTTTTCACGGTAATACTGTAAATAGAAAAAGGCTCAATTAACACTGAAAAATTATGAATAACTGAAGTTACAAATGGCAAGATTAATGAATAAATGAGAAAAGAAGATTTTTAAGTGAAGTATTTCATAAAATATGGAAAAAAGGTGATTAGGAAAAATTAAGGGCGAAGTTCTTTTAACAATCCTAAAATCGTGTACGAAATCTTCAACGACTCTCGTAACGAAGCTTACACCTCTTGGTTAATAAGGGGGTGGTGCCAGAAATCTTCCGACAGCGGGGCTAGGAATTCCAATGGGGGGGGCTAAAATAACTAAAAATGCAGTCTTCATACCGCATTTTGCTAATTTCACTTCGAAAATAACCCAAAATTTCCTCCGACGGGGTGTTCGGCCCTTCCAACGGAGGGGCTGGCCCTACCTGGCACCAACCCTGGTTAACAACGAATTCATCGAGATAAGTTTGATTGTGCGACATTTTTTCTAAACTAGCTTTAATTTCCATTTTGAATGAATAACGTCGATATTTTACCTTGTTGTAGAGCTTCTGTTGACAGGATGAGCGAACACAGAATCATCTGGATCCTCCTCCACATCGGTTTGTGTATTCGAATTTTGAGCATTACTTGATGATCGTTTGACGATAACAAATGGAAGTCGACCTTTCCCTTCATATTGGAAATTTGGGATGATGGAAGCTGTTGATGTGCGTACTGGCAAATAAATGGCCTAGAAGTAAGGACGGAAGATTATAAAGTCAACTTTACCCAACAAGTAATTGATCAATCTGCATTTGAACAATCAACGAAATTTGGTAAGATGGAAGCTGTTGATGAACGTTGATGAAATAGCTGAAGGTGGATAAAGAAGCTACGAAATTAACCAATTACAAACCAGTTACAAACCAGTTATAAACCAGTTATAAACCAGTTACACATGGTAGCAATAGCTGTAACTGAATCCTTTCTAGCTATTCAGTAATGTTTACATTGTCCATTCTTCTATTTCAGGATCTTATCTAACGATTTGCAGTGAGCAGAAATCATTCAGTAAACAGCAACTGAAGTCACATAGACTGTTAATATCTCTATGGTTAATGTGCTGTCAGATACATGGCTTAAAGCTAGAAATGATTAAAGCTAGGGAAGAAATCAAGCAAACAGACCGATGAACAATTGAGTGACCGCTGTGCATTCGAAAGTCGCTAAGTTTTTTATTAAATTTTTTACAATTAAAGTTGTCTATGTACGCATGGGATAATAAATTACCTAAACAGACAATAAAGAATACCGGGTGCGCCAAAAACAACTATCCACGTTTGAAAAATTGTAGTACCTAGAGTACTGGATGGATTTGAATGAATCAAACTTTGGTTGCTAGCAGAAAGACTGAAGTATTTTTGTGATTTTTCTCGTATTTTTATGAGTACAGATAATACAGCTAAATTCGAATTTAAGAAAATCCTGTGTTTTTAAAATGCCTGAAAAAGGGCCTAAAACACTTGATCAAATCTTACAGAAATTTCTCACACCGAACAACACAAAATTACAGTTTTTAACGGGTATCGGATGTCGTCTGCACTTGTATTGCCATGGGATTGAAAATCTTTAATATTTCTTTAAGAATTCATTTCCTATAACGCGCGAGAGAGATTAAATGCTCTTGCATGTTGTTCTATGCGGGAGATTTCGTACGATTTGATCGAGTGTTTTAGGCCTGTTTTCAGCCATTTTGCAACAAACGAATTTTCGTAAAGTTGAATTTATCTAAGTTTTCTCTGCTGATAAAAACACGAGAAAAATCACAAAAATACTTCAGTCTTTCAGCTATCAGCCAAAATTAAATTCATTCAAATCCATCAAGTACTCTAGGTTCTACAATTTTTCAAACGTGGATAGTTTTTTTTGGCGCACCCGGTATAGAGCTAAGAAAGATTATTAACAGGCAGGTAAATAGTCTAAAGTCTAAACTTGCATGAAACATAACTAACTTTCAAATTTGTCATCAAGCTGCATCTTCGATTTAAATCTTCAGATGTGCCAAGCTTCCAATTTGTACATGTGGTCTTTCTTAAATGTTCTCCATACAATGAAGCTAAAGCAGGTGAGATCAGTGGTTTTGTGCCATGCGGAGGAGCATCTGTGACGTCAAATGATACCAAGTCCTCTTTTGATGATACAGCAGAAATAAATGATTCGATTGATGAACCTGATCGAAGTGATATGTTTGATTCATTCACAGTGATTCTTCGTTTCTTATGACCTGCGTCTGGGATGTCCTGGGACCTTTCATTTCTGAATGAAGAGGGAAATAGATTACTTTACATTTTTCAAGAATCCTTAGACAAAACTGTTGAAAGCAGGCTTAGACCACATTTACACTGCACCGGTACAGTTTTGATCCGTTACAAAGTTGGTACGGTTCAAGGGCGTTTACACTGCTCCAGAACAAAATTATTCTGCAGATAGAAGGAACAAAAGTGTTACGGATTAGGGGGAACAGCGTAAACAGGAAGCTGATCTGACTTTTGTTATGGTTTTCAAGTTGCACCGGTACAGAGTAAACGGGGTCATAGTTCCAAAGTAACCTTCTAGCCAAGGCCGAAGCTACTACAATCCATATTCATTCTATTAGGCTGTTGGCACTTGAATTTTACATAACTTTGCACAACTTGAATCCAGCCTTAACGAAAGATTATTTCCTCCCAAAACCCACAAGCTATAATCTTCGAAAAAATGACATTCTATTTGTTCCTAAGGTTGAAACTACAAATTATGGTATGAACTCTATTAGCTTTTTGGGTCCAAAGATTTGGAATTCTCTTCCAAATGAAAATAAAGGCATCAAGAAATGCAAACCAATTTAAAATACTCATAAAAGATTGGTATTTCCAAAATCAATCAACGCTTGCAGTCAATAGATTCCATAATGCAATCTCTTAAGTTGCTTCATGTTAGTGTGTATTAGTGTTTGCACTATTGTAAAACTAACATTAAAAAAGGTATTATTATTATTATTAAAGCATAGGTTTAGAAAAAAGAGGATCAAAGACTGGGCTGGAAATAAATGCACCTGTAAAATATGTCGCTAATCATATAATTTCCTTTTTTACTGCTTTTGAATATATTATGTTTGTAAATAGGTGGTTTGAATTAGTATTTTTCTTAATACTACCGTAAATACCAACTTTAAATATTGATATTGATTGATTGTTCGATTGATTAATTGATAGATATTCATTCATTTTTTCATCCATTGTTACTTATTTAGGCACGGTAGCCCCGTCAATTCATCGGAACTGCTTTTCAGGGGGCCCAGTGGCAAAAACATTTACAAATTAAAAAAGATACTACATAATATAACAAAACAATTATCTTTATAAGTGTTTTTTTTTCTTGATAGAGTTGCGTATGATAACAATAAGATGATATTTCTAAACATGATTGGTACTAACAAGAAAGAACAGTAATTTTACACCTTTGCTCATTGTTTCCCTGCATTTTAAGAACTAAATAAAAACAGTTAACAAAGTTCTGAATTTGTCCCTGCGGTATTCCTGGGCAGGCCATGATCGATATTCTTTATCCTTGAGACCAAACTATTACGTTCAGATATTTCCAAATGATTACGTTTAGATATTTCCAAATTATTACGTTCAGATATTTCCAAATTATTTCGTTCAGCTAAATCTTTCGACAATAGCTTCCCGTGTGATTTTTCATGTCCTGTCCTCAAGCATACAGAAAATTAGCACTTACGTAAACGAATTGATTTCACTTTCACACGAATAAAATGTTCCTTCGCTGTCCGTTCTTTGTCGATGCGATCTGGTTGAGCTACCAATTTCTTGTGACCTTGATCGGTCCATTGGAATCCGTGATGTCATGCTATCTCTGTTTAAGTCATTTTGTCGCATTGAACCACTCATTGATGACCATACACCAATACTGTCAGAATCTAAATTAATAAATAAAAACATTTTACAGTCATGTAAATACTGGCTGGGTAGCTTAATACTCATGAGAACTCAGAAGCTTCACGATTAAGGAAAATGCTTTGTATTGGTCAGAAATTTTAAGCAGCTGAAAACACCATCTAATTTGATCGATTGGCTGCACGTGACTTGCACGTGACTTGCAAGGCAATCCAACAGCTATCCTCACACAAGTTTACTGCAAATAACTACACATTAAATAACTACACAGTACTGATACGAGATAACACCATGCTGTACCAGAAAAGGCAAAATCTAAGCGACCTCAAGTTGATTTTGAGTAAATTTCAGTAAAATCATATGGAAAAAAGGCTGTAATACTTCGGTTTAAATACTTGCAATGAACTAGGAGAGTCCACTGACATAATGAGCCACTCTCAATCTGTCAGTGGGATATTCGCACCGTCAACCTCTTGCACTGCTAGGCGGGAACATTCGCTTGTTCCTATCAGTTTATCTATTGTTTATAAATCAGAACTCTCGCTTGTTCCTATTGTCTATATATTATTGTTCCTAATGATTCTTATTAGTTTGTAAACATTAAAGGGTTTGTGCAAGGTTAAAAGCTTGCATTTGCAAAGAGCAAGCAAATCTAAAAATATCCATTAAAATCGAAGTCGCACACACGCCATGAGCAATGGGTAGCCAAAGAAACAATAATAGTAACAATACCTTTTTTACTGTTAGTTTTACAATAGTGCAAGCACTAATACACACTAACATGAAGCATCTTAAGAGATTGCATTATGGAATCTATTGACTGCAAGCGTTGCAAGCGCATTGATTTTCGAAATACCAATCTTTTATAAGTATTTTAAATTGGTTTGCATTTCTTGATGCCTTTATTTCATTTGGAAGAGAATTCCAAATCTTTGGACCCAAAAAGCTAACAGAGTTTATACCATACTTTGTAGTTTTAACTTTAGGAACAAATAGGATGTCTTTTTTCGAAGAGTATAGCTTGCGGGTTTTGGAAGGAAATAGTCTTTCATAAAGGCTGGATTCAAGTTGTGCAAAGTTTTGTAAATTTCAAGTGCCAACAGCCTAATAGAATGAATATGGATTGTAGTAGATTCGGCCTTGGCTAGAAGGTTACTATACGACGAAGAATAATCTGAGAGTGCTAAACGCAAGGCCCTTTCGTTGACTTTTCGATTTTCTTTTGGCTTGCATTACTGCAGAATAACCAGATAAGGGGACAGTAATTGAAGTGATAAATGCTGAATACAATGCTGTGTCTGAGTGTCTTTTTTGTTCTATTTATAGACAAGCCTATGTACCATTGCACATTCCCTTTAGACAGATATAAATGCAAAAATCAGTAAATCTTAACTGCACAAAATTTCATGATGGATAGCAGCATTTCAACTACCCGTTTTTATCTAACAATATTTGAACCAAGAGCCTAAAAATTTTAATAATAGAAGAAAGATTCAAGGAAAGCAAACCTTTGTTAGATTTTATGATTACGGCTGCTTTGCGATTTACGATTTCTGATTGCTTTCTCAATCTAAGCAAACTTTCACCAAGGCTTTGTGATGACAGACCTCCACTCTTGTACTTCAGCCTCTCTTCAATTCCTTGCCTCTCATTGGCTCCACCCCAAATACTCTCACTACCATATCTCGCAAATCGCATTTCTCCGGCATCAAGCACTTGCACTGTGAAAAATCTGACGCCATTAACATTGTTGCCAAAGAAACGACATCCTCCTACGCAGCCACAAATGACTGATCGTGACCGGTCTGCTGCAATTTTGCTTCCTAGTTTCTCTGGCTTCCATAGGAACCAAAGCCGCTTCAGCAATTGGTCATGTTTTCTCAGAAACCTTTGCTGTTCATTCAAAATCGTCAGATCTTGACTGTGTGTTGCAAAATCGGCTGTGATTGGTCCAAATGTTGCCACAGCAACTTCAAGCCAATTAATTGAATGGGGGTACACTGATTGCAATCTTCCTGTTCCATCCAACTGGTCAACTTCTTCTGGTGGAGATAAGTTTTGAACAAATTGCTTGATTATTAAATCATTTAGAAAGAAGCTGCCTCCTTCCGAGATTTTGCTTGTGTGTGATGCACAGTTCGATGCTCTTATCGGCGAGGCCTGTTATAAAAAGAAACAGATGGTAATGACTCAGTCAGGAACAGGTTGTGTTAAACAATAAGGTCCAACAAATCTATCACAGTAATCAGGTATTGAGAATGGCAGAACCCAATAAATTCTTATCAAATAATGAATAAAAGCAGAGAAATGAGCTGAGTTATTCTTGAGAAACCAAAGATAAACAACACTGGAAAATTCTTGCAAACTTCCATCAGCACCATCAGTTTCCTCTGGAACACCCTCGATGACAGTGTCAAGCAACAGCCGACCTTATTTGCTTCTAAACACAAGATCAAAGACTGGGCTTGAGATAAATGCAACTGCAAAATGTATCGTCGCGTCGCTAATTCCACTGTTTCGATTTCTTAATTGATTTTGTGGGACGTATCTACAGGCTGCGCCAAAAAGAACTTCATAAGTTTACAAATTCGTTATACGGAGAATACTTAATAAATTGGAATGAATAAAATGTTGGTTGATAGCCAAAAAGCAAAAGTACTCCATACAATGAAACTAATCTCTGCAAACCTTGATATTGCAGGCACATTCTGCTTCGACGAAAAACAAATTGACACTTTCAATGGAGAATCTTGTCATCTTATATTTCAAATCAGCTTCAGTTGGGCACAAGATCGGTTTGACTAAATCTTCGGTTTTGCTTCTGGATAATGGCACTTCAAAATCTTTGCATTCACGTTGGTAAGTTCCATGTTGACATTTTAAATCTGGGTTTGGTGGGGTCAGGATATTTTCTTCATCTCCAGCGTGTAAGATAAAAAGCTCTGCCCAGATTGCTATTGACTGTAACTGTAGAGATAAAGAATAACATCAATGATTGACAGCAATGTGTCATGAAGCACGTTTCACCATTGTACAACAATCCTCATGCTGTTTCCCATCAGACTTACTACAGGAATCCTTGTTTCGATTCCATTCGCACAAGTCAAATCTCCAATGCTAGTCTTGAAACATGACTCAGTAGGGCCAAGCAAATGGGTGAGTGGAGCGAGAATAAAGACTCCTGTAGTAAATCTAGTTTCCCATTGCAGATCAGAATATATTTTTCATAAAAAATATGTCACAAAATTGTGTCACAAAATATTTCACACCAAAACGGGGATCCGTCCTTCGGAAAGGGCATTAAACTAGGGGTCCCATGCCTGGATGCAGCATGCATAGTATGCCAAAATTAGTTGTAATATAGCTAGAAATATTTCCAGCCTACTTGAAATAAAGTAATGAATGAATAAATGAATGAATGAATGAATGAAAAAAAAGAATAAAAAGTTACTATTGGAAGCAATTCCTTGTTTGATTGATTGATTGATGAATGAATGAATTGTTAGCTATATACTTTGAACATAAAATATGTATCTGCAAGAAGGGTCGTCAGCTAGGAGATGGGGAAAGGTCACACGTAAAAGNATCTGGGTTTGGTGGGGTCAGGATATTTTCTTCATCTCCAGCGTGTAAGATAAAAAGCTCTGCCCAGATTGCTATTGACTGTAACTGTAGAGATCAAGAATAACATCAATGATTGACAGCAATGTGTCATGAAGCACGTTTCCCCATTGTACAACAATCCTCATGCTGTTTCCCATTAGACTTACTACAGGAATCCTTGTTTCGATTCCATTCGCACAAGTCGAATCTCCAATACCAGTCTTGAAACATGACTCAGTAGGACCAAGCAAATGGGTGAGTGGAGCAAGAACAAGGACTCCTGTAGTAAATCTAGTTTCCCACTGCTGATCAGAATATATTTTTCATAAAAAATATGTCACAAAATCGTGTCACAAAATATTTCACACCAAAACGGGGATCCGTCCTTCGGAAAGGGCATTAAACTAGGGGTCCCATGCCTGGATGCAGCATGCATAGTATGCCAAAATTAGTTGTAATATAGCTAGAAATAGTCCCAGCATACTTGAAATAAAGTAATGAATGAATGAATGAATGAATGAATGAATGAATGAATGAATGAAAAAAGAATAAAAAGTTGCTATTGGCAGCAATTCCTTGATTAATAGATTGATGGACTGATTGATTGATGATAATTGTTGGCTATATACTTTGAATATAAAAATATGTATCTGCAAGAAGAATCATCAGCTAGGAGATGGGGAAAGGTCACGTAAAAGTAACGTTTGCAAGTAAAAAAACATCTCTTTCAGAATCGATATTCTAAGAAGAATCAAATATGCCTGAACTGACCCAATAAACAAATAAGATTTCACAATAAACCCCTCTTACCTGTGGAAGTGTGAGTTTTCCTGAGAGTTGACCACATTGTATCTCCATTTGCCAGGCATATTCAAGAGTATCACACCCAAGAGGAATATCTTTATCGGAAAAGAAGGCATGTCCTCGAAATTGAAGACCAGATAAAGACAAGAAACCTCTGGATAAATGATTGTGTTCTGATTGTCGCTAAAATAAGAAAAAATATCAAGAATATTGAGCGAAATAGAATACAATAGAAATGTTTTAGAAAGAAAACTAGTTTGCAAGAAATTAGTTCTAAGACAGCAAAAAATTTAACACAACTCGGGTAGTACGTTTGAGAAGCATTGAGAAACCTTTAAGAACTAACTCAAAGCTCGTTACGACATAGATACCACTACATCCTTATTTTTAAGTAATATTAACGAAATTGTAATTTAGTTTTATATGCCAAACAACAGATCTGTAGTAATCAAAGAAACAATATAATTATCACATTAAAAAAGAAATTCATTAACAAAATTTTGGTACAAATTGATTAACCAATTTTTGTTGCTGTTGTTGTTGTTGTTGTTGTAAACTTGTGGAAATATTTATCAAAAGTAAAGTACTAAGGACTAATCCACGTTTTTATACAAAACGGTTACAGTTGGCAAACAATTGCCTTATTTTGCTCTGTGTTCTTGTTGAAACCAAAGAAGAGTTTCAAAATCAGGCGAAATTAAATACCGACGCTGAAAACCTCACCTTGACAGCATCTTTAACTGTAATTGTTGCTGGTGACGTAATCAATTGAAGCATTGTTTCCGTGTATGTTTTGTTCATTTCAAATGTCAGCCTTTCCATATTTAGGACAGGAGAAGGGGCTTCACCAGTTGCGCAATGCTATAATTAAAAGACAGGTAGCAAGATAGCAAGGGTCGTATTTCACGATCAAACAGGTCAAGATTGGAACAAATTATTTCAAATCCAAATAACTGCATATAATTAAGACAAAAACAATGCCATCCAATTCAATTCAATTTTATTCATCAACATGCCCTGGAATGCAAAAGGAACAGTTTGATTCATTTGACACTATAAACAGATGTCAACTCAAACGTAGGATATTTTGAGAAGGAGACAAAATGATAAATCAGGGGAAACGCAATCAACCAATAGGATGCTTGTAAGTAATGCGAAAGTGCTCAAAGTATTAATTAATCAATTATTGGCAAAAGATTTCAGCCGGATGATTTATGCAATATACTTGAATCATACCTTAGTGAGCTCCGCTTTGATATCCAGCAACACGATTGTGATATTGGAATGCATAGGCCGGAAGTGTCTTGCATCCTGACCTGCTTTTACCTCCTTCTGAGAAAGAGGCACTTTTACTGGTTTCTTGCATTCTCTAACTGCGTCAAATTCAGTTGGCTTTTGAGACACGCCGAAATAATCCTCCTGC
>REGM01000388.1:43489-64961 GCA_004194415.1 Aurelia aurita
AGTACATTTTCTTTTTTCAAATTCTCTTGTCTATTTTGTGTCTGGTAAAGCAATAGACAGATTTTACAACAAAAGAGTAACCATTGGAAAAATGATATAGCTCTAGCATTCATTCAGCCCTAATCCTTAGTAAACTCTCTAAAGATTAGACATTGGATTGAATACATTTGGATCCATACTGGAAACATTTGTTAGGCCCCACAAACATCTTTGGAGGATTAAGCATCTGTTGCGTAGTTCTTAGGACATTTTTTCTCTTTAGACAAGTATCCTTTTCTTATTTTATGTTCTTCTGGTGTGCAGGAAAGGGGAGAAAGAGGGCTTAAAATAAGGTGTAAAATCTTTGGAGTGCAGAAGACAAACTTTCCATGATTGGATTGGATCCAATCCTCTGTCAATAAGAAACTAGACTGAAAAGTTTAAAGAGCATGCGCAAGATAATGCGCAGACAGTAACTTACACAGTTTCTACCTGAGCCGCACAGTCGCCAATGAACAAAAGGTATATTATTTTAACCTATTTTTCTCAACCGCGGAAACTAAAAAATTTCTGTGCAAATCGTGCGTTAAGGCCATCTCAACTTGCACATGCAAAATGCAAACTTTCCAGTCTGGAGAAAGAATGGGTCTCAAACAGTAGGTAGGTTCTAAGATGATAGACAAAAATGGATAGTTGTAATTTATAATAATGGATTTTTTGTTTGTCTCTGATTTACGAAAATAATGGTAAAGTTCTGCATCCACCCTCAATTTGCCACAAACAAAACAATTATAAAAAACCTACTAATTCTAGAAGTATTAATAAATCAAAATTCAAATTGCTTCCTATTTTTCATTGTTTTTCTTTATTTCAAGCACCACCAAGCGCAGTTCAATTTGCAATGCGACTCTAATTATTCTCATTATGAGCGAAGGTAAAACAGGTGTCCCGAAGATGAAGAAACACCACACCAGCAGACAGCTGGCTGAATGAAGGTCCGGGATCTGGAAGCGGTAAACAAAGAAAGGCGAGCAAACAAATAAATATACAAGTTGATTTCAATCATTGAATTTACTTATTTACAAACCTCAATACAACAGGTACATCGTCTTGAAGATCTGTTTACTTATCGTTGACTTGATTGGCCATCCATTGCAAGAAAACAGAATGAAAGGGGAAATCTGCAGCAACTGTTGTTTTCATCCTCCAGCCATCTTGCTTCTTCGCTTTCTTCGCTTCCCCTCCAAAAACCGCAGAACGAGGCCAGCTGTCTTTTGTCTTTTGCATACGAGACTAGACTGATTAATCGATTAATCGATTTATTGACTGATTTATAGATTGATTCGTCTCTTTTTTTCCAAAAACCTTTTTATTTTTGGGTGTTTCGGGTGGTGGAGGTATGAATTTCAGTGGCGGCACCACCGGGGGGGACTGGGGGGACTCGTCCCCCCCACTTCTCTCCAAAGTCGGTTTTCCAATTCGTCTAAATACGTAGAGAAATTGTCGAAGGAGGGGTTAGGTAGTTAGATTCTGAATTTTTTGAGGGGCATGGTCTTGAAAATTTTCCCGGGGGCTTCGCCCTCGTACCCCCTTTTGAATTTTTCCTCCCCAGTCGTTGGCGGCTAGCGCCGCCACTAGTTCATACTATGAATGACTACAAACAACTTTATTTGTAGCCAATGTAGTCATGAATACTTAGACAAGATCAGAGATAAACCTGTCTCAATCCATCTGAATTTTTGTTTTCCTTTAGTCCACGTGGTCAGGTAGGTAGAATCAATAGAAAGGTGTAATATGTTTCCTTTGTTTTCTAAATACAGCCTAATCAGTTCTTTTATGTTCGTGAATCGTCGATTATTTTGCAAATGTAAGGCTAACAAATGCGCATTTGAATGTCAACTCCCTGCGAAAAATCTTGTTCCCCCTTTTTCCAAATTTCTTTGTCCTTCTCAGACCCAAAATATTTGGATTCCTGTTGACAGATTTTTTGGTGTATGTTTAGTGTTTTGACATTTGTGTAGTTTCAGTAATAGAATAGTTTCAAGTTTTATAATAAAAGAGCAACTATGAGCACAACCAAAAGAAAGCCAACTATCTCGTATTTCGTAACAACATAAAAAGATATAAGATTATTCTACAACAGATTAAAAACTAAGATAAAGATAAAGGGCAAACATTTTCCCTAAAATTCGATGAGTCTTTTCAGTTCATTAGCAGCATCCTTACCACTTTGACCTCGTCTCCTGCCACTCATTCTTCTCCGTGGTTTTTCTTCACTCTCTGATTTGTTTCATTGTCTATTAGAAAACCAATTGGGCTCGAAAGTCTGTTTTGTTTGCTCTCAGTTTCTTCTTCATGACGAATCGATCTCTGACTCTTCGCAGAATTTTTTCTGATGATACAGTATTCATTATTATCTTCAGCCTCTACTGTTGCATTTAATAAATCTAAAGATTCTCGAAATTTCTGATTCTCTTTCAAAGGCCTCTCTAACCGTTCTTTTTTTTTTATTAAATCTTTTCTTAAATTGTGCTTTCATTCAATTTTACTACATTACTTTAATGACATACAATCTGTTCTTCCCACATATCTTCAAATTTTAACACTCCCTTCTTCCTTTTCGCTTTGATTTGATGAAATCTCAAGTTGGATTCCTTTTTCTCTCACTTTATCTTTGATACGTTGATGTTTTGATTTCGTTGAATTTTCACATCCACGTTTTTTCACTTTTTTAATCATCCACTGTGAGACTAAGATCGTCGTCTTTCAATTCAAAATCTTTCATTTCTTTGATATTCTCAAAAGAACATCCCTCATTCATATTTCCTGACTTTCCCACTTGAATATCTCTTCCATTTCAGTCAAAAGATGCTTTAAGTCACTTTCCCAAAGGTATTCCTCCTCAAATTTTGCGGTCATCTCACTAATCAGTTTCTCCTTTTTCTGTAATTCTTCTTTCATTTTCATAAATAATTCATTTTCCTTCTCCACTTTATTCAAACGTGCATTTATCTTTGATATTTCAGCTCGCAGTCTTTTATTTTCAGCATCTTTTTCAACCAAACATTTCTCAAATCTTTCTGTTTCTGTTATCTTTCTTTGCTCAAATGTTTCCAACTTCATTTTCATTTGTTGAATGAGTTCTTCGCATCTTCGTTTTGTTTCATCTTCTTCACGAATAACTTCTTTCATTTCATTTTTTATTTTCTCTATTTCATTTTGATGTCTCTTTTCTTTCTGACTTCGTATTTTCTTCATTTTCTCCAATTCTTCTTTAGTCTTCATTTGATCTTGATCTCTTTCTACTTTGATTTCTTTTATTTCATCCCCCATTTTCTTTAATTCTTCTTTATTCTTCATTTGACCTTGATCTCTATCTACTTCGATGTCTTTTATTTCATTTTTCATTTTCTCTATTTCATTTTGATGTCTCTTTTCCATCTGACTTCGTATGTTCTTCATTTTTTCTAATTCTTCTCTATTCTTCATTTGATCTTGATCTCTTTCTACTTCGATGTCTTTTATTTCATCCCTCATTTTTTCTAATTCTTCTTTATTCTTCATTTGATCTTGATCTCTTTCTACTTCGATGTCTTTTATTTCATCCCTCATTTTCTCTATTTCATTTTGATGTCTCTTTTCCATCTGACTTCGTATGTTCTTCATTTTTTCTAATTCTTCTCTATTCTTCATTTGATCTTGATCTCTTTCTACTTCGATGTCTTTTATTTCATCCCTCATTTTTTCTAATTCTTCTTTATTCTTCATTTGATCTTGATCTCTTTCTACTTCGATGTCTTTTATTTCATCCCTCATTTTCTCTATTTCATTTTGATGTCTCTTTTCCATCTGACTTCGTATGTTCTTCATTTTTTCTAATTCTTCTCTATTCTTCATTTGATCTTGATCTCTTTCTACTTCGATGTCTTTTATTTCATCCCTCATTTTTTCTAATTCTTCTTTATTCTTCATTTGACCTTGATCTCTTTCTACTTCGATGTTTTTTATTTCATCCCTCATTTTCTCTATTTCATTTTGATGTCTCTTTTCCATCTGACTTCGTATGTTCTTCATTTTTTCTAATTCTTCTTTATTCTTCATTTGATCTTGATCTCTTTCTACTTCGATGTTTTTCATTTCATCCCTCATTTTTTCTAATTCTTCTTTATTCTTCATTTGATCTTGATCTCTTTCTACTTCGATGTCTTTTATTACATCCCTCATTTTTTCTAATTCTTCTTTATTCTTCATTTGATCTTGATCTGTTTCTACTTTGATGTCTTTTATCTCATTTTTCATTTTCTCTACTTCATTCTGATGTCTCTTTTCCATCTGACTTCGTATTTTCTTCATTTTCTCCAATTCTTCTTTATTCTTCATTTGATCTTGATCTCTTTCTACTTTGATGTCTTTTATTTCATCCCTCATTTTCTTTAATTCACTTTGATGTCTCCTTTCCATCTGATTTCGTACTTTATCGCATGATGACGTCATTTTTTCCAATTCTTCCTTGTAGTTCATTTGCTCTTTCTCTCTTTCTACTTTTGATGTCTTTTATTTCGTTCCTCGTTTTTTTTAATTCATTTTGATGTCTTCTTTCCGTCTGATTTCGTAATTTTTCGTATGATGACGTCATTTTGTCCAATTCTTCCTTGTAGTTCATTTGCTCTTTCTCTCTTTCTACTTTGATGTCTTTTATTTCGTTCCCCACTTTCGTTAATTCATTTTGATGTCTATTTTTCATCTCATTTCGTATTTTCTTCATTTTTTCCAATTCTTCCTTATAGTTCATTTGCTCTTTCTCTCTTTCTACTTTGCTGTCTTTGATTTCGTTCTTCATCTTCTCCAATCCAATTTGATGTTTCTTTTCCATCTCATTTCGTGTTTTCTTCATTCTTTCTAATTCTTCCTTATACTTCACTTCCTTTTCTATTATTTTTACTATGTCTTCCATTTCGTTTCTCATTTTCTCTGATTCATCTTGATGTTCTTTTTCCATCTGATTTTTTAATTTCTCCATTCTTTCTATTTCGTCTTTATGCCTCATTTGATCTTTCTCTCTTTCTATTTTCATGTTTTCATGTTCTTTCTTATGTTTTTTTTCACTGTCTTCCCTTTTCGTCCTTTCATCCTTTAATTCTTCTTCAAATCTAATTTGATCTTCGTTCCGTTTTCGTTTCATATCCTCCAAGACAATAACTTGATTTTCATCCCTTTCTGTTTTCATCCTTCCGATCTCTTTTCGATATCTCTCTTCATTTTCTTGACTCTTCTTCCTTTCATTCTGTAATTCACTCTCAAATCTAATTTGATCTTCCTCTCTTTCTGTTTTCATCTTTCCGATCTCTTTTCGATATCTCTTTTCATTTTCTTGGCTCTTCTTCCTTTCATTCTGTAATTCACTCTCAAATCTAATTTGATCTTTTTCTCTTTCGATTTTCATTTTTTCAAGTTCTTTTTGATACATCTTTTTATTGTCTTCTCTTTTCTTCCTTTCATCCCTTAAGTCTTCTTCAAATTTAATTTGATCTTTTTCTCTTTCGATCTTCATGTTTTCAAGTTCTTTTCGATACATATTTTCATTGTCTTCTCTTTTCTCCCTTTCATCTCCTAATTCTTCTTCAAATCTAACTTGATCTTCATTTTTTGCTCGTTTCATATCCTGTATGACAATATCTTGATTTTCCATCTCCTTCTCCAATTCTTGGACCTTATCCCTCAACTTCTCTCCTTCCTTCTTTCTCCTTTTCTAACTGTCTAGATATTTTGTCAATTGTTGCTATATTCTCGTTCACTAAATTATTATAATCATTCATGGAAACAAGACTTATTTGGAATAATTCTTTTTTGGAAAATTTTTTCATTTCTTTCTTTTTGATACAATATCTGCTTTCTCTTTTGGCACAACTTTCTTTTGCCTGAGTTGCACTTTCATTTATCGATCTATCTTTGTCATCATTTCCAGTCGACAATGCGAGCAGCCATCTCAAATGATTAATCAACAAACTTTGAGGATTTCCATGCCAAATAATTTGATTTAAATTTTGATCAAATTCTCCAAAATTTGAATCCTGAATTAGCTTCAAAGTTCTCTTTATTTTCTTAGACAGACTTTCTTCAAGCATCACGATCAAATCTTCAATATCAAGGATGAAATGTTGATGTTTCTTTTTGTTATTAAAACAAGACATTACCTTCATCCCTTCTGGTCCTTGGCCCAATCCTTTGTTCTCAGGCGTTTCATTTCCTATGAGATCGAAATTCGAATATATTTCATCATCAAATTCATCATCATCACTACTTAACTGCAAATCGAGATGTGGAGTCAATACTGATGAATGTCCATCTTCTCCTTTCTTTGGTTGCGGATCTCTCTCTGAAATGGAAAGGGGGACGTTGTTAAAATTTCATTATTATAAGTGACTCATAAATGAAGATAGTTGAACTTGAACCACAATGTGATATTTGGTACAAGTTACATAAAGCACAGAATATGCGAGGTGATCAGATGATTTAAATAGAAAAGACTGCAGTATTAATATATCATATCGACATCAAACAAAACTTAGGTAATATATCAAAATCTTAGTATCAAACAACAATATCTTACCTTTGGAAGGCTCTCTTTTCCCCTGCATGTTGACAGTACGCATCAAATCTGCTGATAGTACGTCTTCGCTTCTCCTTCGCTCTGAATCCTGTTCTGAAATTAAAAGGGGGAATGTTATAACTACTTTCTTGTAATATTTCACCAGAACCTTAAGACAGCTAAGTTCATTACCGAAGCTGACCAGACCAGCCCTGCTGGCAGCTCAGAAGCATACAGAACTTTCTAGGATAGGATGAGCGGGTGGTATTACCCCCAGGCGGCCAGCCAAGGTCTCGAACTCGAAATCGTCCTGACAGAGGGCGAAAGCGCTATCCACTAGGCCAACCTATCACTAGGCCATCCTTCTATAAAGTTGTGTCTCATACAGGGCCGTAGGAAGCATCTTGAACTTGGAGGGGCACGACACTTCAAGGGCACTTTTTCAGCAAGCTAAAGGGGCATTTCCTGAAGCAAAAAGGGCACTTCTTTGTTTATTTCAAAATCTTGGGGGGGGCACGTGCCCCCAGTGCCCCCCCGGTTCCTACGTCTCTGGTCTCATATACTGTGAATGACCATACTACCATACTCTAGTGACTCAATCTTCAAGTTTGGTTTGGTATAATTCTCTTTTGATGCCTTCATGTTAATAAAATAATCGATTGCGCGTAAGGCAGACAGTTGCGAAACACTGGGATAATTTCATTTGGTAGAAAACCTTATGAATGAGTATTTCTTGCTCGAAACCAATTCCAGTCAAAATCTAGGCAATCTGAAATATCTTACCTCGAGTAGGATTTCTTGGATTTCTTGTCTTCTGCACGTTTGATCTCATCCTTGCAAATCTTGTACTGCTTCACGCTACCTCGGCAAATTAACGCAACTTCTTAACTCGAACCTGGCTTAATCAAGTCTCAAAATGGCAAATAAATAAGTAAATAATAAAGTAGTAAGTATTATTTGATTTAAGAATTTGATTAATGAAAACAATCGTAAGAACAGTCACGAAAAAGATGCGAAGACTAACTGAAATCACAGCAAATGGCGAAGATTTAGATTTGATTGCAGTTTTAAAGCTCCAGCAATCAAACGTCATAAACAACTGAAATCAGTCACGTGGTATGCTGAATCTTTGGTGGCAAATCAAACGTCGGATTTATTGATGATAGGATTGTGTTAGATCGATTACGATGAGTTAGACTCAATACATAGTCGTAGTTTCGCTCGTTGACTGAACTTATACCGCTACAACTACAACTCATTTCCCTTCACTTCCAGTAACGGATCAGCCTCGTACTGATTCAACATTTCCTAAATCACCTGCTATTTTTTCTCAAAATCACGAGCCTAAAAATGCCAGAAAACGCAGATTTCCTGAACTTCTGCACCATAAAACTAGCTATAGGTACTTAGATGGATGTTTCTTTATCAAGACATAATTGCAGAACCTCCTTCCTTTCCTGAAAGTTATCTAATATGATACGAATAACGGCACAATCCGACAAATACTCATATTTGAAATGTTTACAAATGACATTTTCAGAAGGAGAAGAAACAGCTAAATAGCAGTGCTCTTTGTTCGACGGTAAGATTTGTTTCGCCATATTCACAAGAATACATACAACAGCGCTCTCGCTTATCGATGCAAATTTAACTTGCTATTCGATAGAGTCCCAGAAGCAGTTCTTTGCTGACTGAACCCAAGATATTTTGAACGAAACAATCAATAATTAATCTCACTCTGCCGGGTGGGTCAGAAATTATTTTAGATGTTTAGAAAGCCTGTTGCTCTCAAACCATTTTTCAGATTCTAATAAACTGATATAATACCTGTGTAGCTAACATATCATCACCTTCGATCATGGGTATTGTTGACACGATCTGTGTCGNGTTTTTTAGTTTCAGCAGGGACGACAGAGGGCGAAAGCGCTATCCACTAGGCCAACCTATCACTAGGCCATCCTTCTATAAAGATGTGTCTCATAAACTGTGAATGACCATACTACCATACTCTAGTGACTCAATCTTCAAGTTTGGTTTGGTATAATTCTCTTTTGATGCCTTCATGTTAATAAAATAATCGATTGCGCGTAAGGCAGACAGTTGCGAAACACTGGGATAATTTCATTTGGTAGAAAACCTTATGAATGAGTATTTCTTGCTCGAAACCAATTCCATTCAAAATCTAGGCAATCTGAAATATCTTACCTCGAGTAGGATTTCTTGGATTTCTTGTCTTCTGCACGTTTGATCTCATCCTTGCAAATCTTGTACTGCTTCACACTACCTCGGCAAATTAACGCAACTTCTTAACTCGAACCTGGCTTAATCAAGTCTCAAAATGGCAAATAAATAAGTAAATAATAAAGTAGTAAGTATTATTTGATTTAAGAATTTGATTAATGAAAACAATCGTAAGAACAGTCACGAAAAAGATGCGAAGACTAACTGAAGTCACAGCAAATGGCGAAGATTTAGATTTGATTGCAGTTTTAAAGCTCAAGTAATCAAACGTCATAAACAACTGAAATCAGTCACGTGGTATGCTGAATCTTTGGTGGCCAATCAAGCGTCGGATTTATTGATGATAGGATTGTGTTAGATCGATTACGATGAGTTAGACTCAATACATAGTCGTAGTTTCGCTCGTTGACTGAACTTATACCGCTACAACTACAACTCATTTCCCTTCATTTCACTTCTAGCAACGGATCAGCCTCTTACTGATTCAACATTTCCTAAATCAAGATTTATGTTTTCTCAAAATCACGAGCCTAAAAATGCCAGAAACCGCAGTTTTCCTGAACTGCTGCACCATAAAACTAGCTATAGGTACTTAGATGAATGTTTCTTTATCAAGACATAATTGCAGAACCTCCTTCCTTTCCTGAAAGTTATCTAATATGATACGAATAACGGCACAATCCGACAAATACTCAGATTTGAAATGTTTACAAATGACATTTTCAGAAGAAGAAGAAACAGCTAAATAGCAGTGCTCTTTGTTCGACGGTAAGATTTGTTTCGCCATCTTCACAAGAATACATACAGCAGCGCTCTCGCTTATCGATGCAAATTTAACTTGGTATTCGATAGAGTCCCAGAAGCAGTTCTTTGCTGACTGAACCCGAGATATTTTGAACGAAACAATCAATAATTAATCTCACTCTGCCGGGTGGGTCAGAAATTATTTTAGATGTTTAGAAAGCCTGTTGCTCTCAAACCATTTTTCAGATTCTAATAAACTGATATAATACCTGTGTAGCTAACATATCATCACCTTCGATCATGGGTATTNATATAAACTTTGAAAGAATTAGCAATTTTCATTTGTCATCTTTGAAACAGGGGGTGCTCTCTCCTCAATTAGCCGAGCTATTGAAGAGCCCCTCCTTAAGAAATTCCTCTACATGCAATTCTTCTTTTTATCATATGTAATTAATTATTTCTATTGTATATCCAAAGTAATTTTCTTCGTATTTTTTGTACTCGTTAATCATAGTTGTGTTTAATTAAACTTGTATATTAGTTTCAATTTTGTTCCATTTTGAATTAATTATATCTATTTAATTTGCATTTAATTATATCACTTTTGATGTTGCTATTCTTTATGGCTACTCGAACTTAGAGTCTTACAAGTATTTTTATTTCTATTCCTTATATCCAGGCTCCCAACTGTGGAGATTTTGTTGGTTCTCTTTGACTCTTCGGCACAGTAGGATCACATGAGGACATTTCGATAAAAAGGAATCTTTGAAATCAAGTTATCCGCTATGATATTCGGAAAGCTCTTTGAATTTATGATTACATTTAAAAGAAATAATTAATGTACATTAGCTAACTTTATTCCATCAAGAGACATTACAATTTGAATTCGCTAAGATAGAGAAATTTTTGAGCTCATTCAATTTGTGAAGTTTCCTAAAACTTCAGTCTTAAAATGCAAGAGAACAATTTTAAAACTTAATATTTGGATTTATTTCAATGCTTTATTTCCTTTAAAATGCCATTTCTGTCCACAAATTTCAGTAATATTATAAATATTTGCTTAGTAATGCAGAATTTTACCAAAACTTTGCCTATTTTTGGAGCAAACGTTGTCAAATATTAGTAAATAGCTCAAAACCATATAAACCACATCTGAATCTACAAAGTGTAAGCTATTAGTTGAGAAGACCGATTCTGGGCCCGTTTTGGGCTTTTTTAGTAATTCAATGAAAAAAAGAATCATTCCTTTGGGAATTCTGGCAAATTCTGAATCAAAACTTTCGAAAATCAGCTTATGTCATCTGAAAGACAAATCCCCCCTTGATTCTAAATACGAGATTAATTTTGCTGTAGATTGTGCTTCATGAATGATGAGCAATTTATTGTATCAGAGTGGCAAATTTTTGCAGGACTTTTGACATCACCAGGGTCTAGTCGTTGGCTTATAATTAAAAAAAAAACACATGAATTTGAAAAATCAATTTCATTATTGAAATCAGGGGAAATGGAGCTTCAGATGGCATTCAGCTGATTTCTGAACGTTCTTAATGCATGGGGGTTGCTAAAATTCTTTGCTCTCGAGAATGAAATTTCAAAATGTCCAAAAATTCAAATGTTGCTTCCCAACTGGCTGAAACATCCTTATTATTGTTGTCTATTTTTGTTACAATGTTTATACAGATATTTGAAGCATTTATGTTTCTGTAAGTCTGGCAAGAGTTATTTATAACTAGCAGACGCGAAATGTCCACATTACCCCCTGTTTACGCCCACTGTGTTCGGGGCATCATAAAAAAGCCACACAAAATTTGTTTCGTTTACTTTGAGTTTCTTCATTATGGCGAATCGATTCCTGACTTTTCACAGAATTTCTTCTATCTGCAGAATCTTCTTCATGGCCTCCTGCATTGTAAGATCCCTTTTGAACATCCGTTCTTCCTTTTTTCTTTTGACTACTGCCAGATAAATGATTACCATCCCAAATCTCTTCTGCAATTGTGAAGACTCTCCTTTTGTCAGTTTTCGAGCTGATTATATTCACTAAGTGATATTGACTAGAACTGATGTTAGATTTACCGGACATTCTGTTTCTCTCTTTCTTTGAAATCATTCACCAGATTCGTTCTTCGATTATGTTTCTTCTCTAGCTCTTTCATTTCTTCATGCAAATCTTTGTTTTCTTTTTCCAACCTAGTTTCTCTCTCAAACAGTTTCTCGTTATCTTCTTCGAGCTGCTTGGTGGTCAAATAAAAGTGAGTCTATCGGCCATCGGGGACCACATTAACCAATCAGGGCACGCCGCGTCGTTTAAAGATTTCTCTAGTTTGGCATGCTGTCTGTGTTGCTTCCATGTAAGATTGCTAACTAGCAAGTATCAACACTCCTAAATATTTAACACAGCCACATTCCTTTATGCTATCACCATTTACGATTACTGAATCTTTATGGGTGATTTTTCTATCTTCGTTTAATTATCATATAGACTAGTTTGATTTATTGGTACTTAGGGTTAGTTTATTAGCTACTAACCAATCCGATATTTTGTTAATTCAGAGTTGACTGTTTCTTCCAAAGCATCAATGTTTTTATGGGAGTAGAAAAGATTGGTGTTGTCGTCCGCAAAGAGATGAAAATTTATTATATCAGAGGCTTGTGGAATATCATTTATGTAACAGGAACAAAATAGGGCCTAGGACACCCACTTGAGGTACGCCGTGGTTGATGTTTCTTCCTGCAGAGAGCTGGCCTCCAAGAGCCATTCCAGGGCAACAGACCATTCCACAATTCGAATGCGAAGGCGCTGCTCGCGTAGCGGGATCGCATAGGGCTTTCGAAATCGGATTCGATTTCGAGAAGTTCGAAACCCCCATGCGATACCGAGATGCAACGCGAACAGCGCCTTCGCATTCGACATCAGAATGGTCTATTCCTCTTAGAGGTTGATTTCCAGTCAGTGGAATTTTTCCGAGCGGACGGGAATTCTGTTGTTACCGAGAGAAAATGTCGCTTTGAAGTTGAATAGAAAGTTACGGCTGAGCAAACTTTGATTATGTAAAGTTCCGCCCTCTCGGAAAATTCCATTGACAAGAAATCAGCCTTTATACCATAATGTTCGAGTTTGCTTAGCAGTATTTTGTGNATCGGATTCGATTTCGAGAAGTTCGAAACCCCCATGCGATACCGAGATGCAACGCGAACAGCGCCTTCGCATTCGACATCAGAATGGTCTATTCCTCTTAGAGGTTGATTTCCAGTCAGTGGAATTTTTCCGAGCGGACGGGAATTCTGTTGTTACCGAGAGAAAATGTCGCTTTGAAGTTGAATAGAAAGTTACGGCTGAGCAAACTTTGATTATGTAAAGTTCCGCCCTCTCGGAAAATTCCATTGACAAGAAATCAGCCTTTATACCATAATGTTCGAGTTTGCTTAGCAGTATTTTGTGATTAACTGTATCACAGCTTTTGCAAAATCAAAAATTGCAACAGGAAAATGTTTTACTTTCGCTTGCTTCGACTAGTTTAATGCAAAAACTGCCAAACCGAGCTGCTAGAATTGTCGCCAACTGCAGCTATGATGCATCCGCCGCAAACTTCATCATGAAACTGAATTGGCCTACAGTTCTTGATATGATAAAAAGTGAGACAGCTACTATCACGTACAAAACATTATCAGGTCTAGCACCCGGTGATCTTTCAAACCTATTTAAGAAAAATTCTGAGCGTGATATAAAGATGAATTTGCGCAATTCTATTGCCGATGTCCTTGTTCCAAGGATGTCCTTGTTCCAAGGATGAACACTTGCAGTGGGCAGAAAGCTATATCTTTCCAGGGTGCAAAGACTTGGAAATTGACTTTGGATGTCAAACCAGCACCCTCCCTTAGCATCTTTAAATGTAGGCAGAAGAGCAATTTGCCCTTCTCAGCCTAACTCTAATTACTTTTGGATTTTTTATATTGTAAACATAAGCTCAGTTTTTAATCAATTTCTTTTTAGTTATTATTGTAAAGTTTGTCACGGCCCACTGTAAAGCAGTCCTCTCGACTGATGTAGAAATAATGAAAAATGAAAATGAATGAAATGAAACATCAAGTATAGCGAGTGAAGTAGATTTATGTTTCTCGAAACCAAATTGATGAGGCTATGACACATTTTGTTTATTAAGAAAGTTAATTAAGCGAGCATACATCAATTTTTCAAAACTTTCATTGAAAAGTGGAAGCAAAGATATTGGACGATAATTTGACACTTGGATAATTTGATAGTATCCTGAGCTGATTTATCAAATTACTTAAGCGTTTAGCAATATGATTTTTTATTAACTTAAAAAGTCTAATTCAATCAATCTCCTTTGTGAATTTGCCACTTTAGAACAACAGGTCCCAACCTCGTATTTTCTGTCCTTCATTTCTTCTTGGGCATCTTCATATTCTGCTGCAATTCTCTTTGACTCTCTTTCAGTTCTTTGAGTACCCCATCGTTTCCTTCGATTTCTAATTCCAGTTCTTTGCACCTCTTCTTTGAAGCTTCTTCTCCATTACAATGAAATCATCGTTTTATTTGATGCAACTTTCAAACGTTTTCTTGTGGTTCTTTTTTGTTTCGTAAAGATTCTCGAATTTTCTGATTCTCTTTCAAAGACCCCTCCAGCTTTTCTCTATTCCTGATTAATTCTTTTCTTAAATTTTGCATATCTTTTAATCTTTCAACATTACTTTTTTGACATGCAATTTCTTCTTCCGATATATCTTCAAGTTTTAAAACAGCAACTATATTTACACTCTCTTCTTCCTTTTCACATTGATTTGATGAAATCTCAAGTTGGATTCCTTGTTCTCTCACTTTATCTTTGATACGTTGATGTTTTGATTTCACTGACTTTTCACATCTACGTTTTTTCACTTTTTTATCCTCCTCTGTGAGACTAAGGTCTTCTACTGTCAATTCAAAATCTGTCATTTCTTTATCATTCTCAAAAGAACATCCTTCAGTTATATTTCCTGACTTCTTGACTTCCTCCTCAAATTTTGCGGTCATCTCACTAATCATTTTCTCCTTTTCCTGTAATTCTTCTTTCATTTTCATAAATACTTCCCTTTCATTCTCCACTTTATTCAAACTTGCATTTATCTTTGATATTTCAGCTCGCAGTCTGTTATTTTCAGCATCTTTTTCAACCAATTTGTTCTCAAATCGGTTGCTTACTGTTATTGTTTCTTTCTCAAATATCATCATTTGTCGAGTGAGGTCTTCGCATCTTCGTTTTGTTTCATCTTCTTTGTGAACAACTTCTTTTACTTTCTTTTTCATTTTTTCTAATTCATTTTGATGTTTCTTTTCCATCTCATCTCGTGCTTTCTTAAGTCTTTCAAATTCTTCATTACACTTCATTTCTTCCTCCTCTTCTTTTTTCATCGGATTCCGTATTTTCTTCATGTCGTTCCTCATTTTCTCTAATTCATCTTCATGTTCTTGCTCCATCTGATTTTGTAGTCTCTCCCTTCTTTTTATTTCGTCTTTATGCCTCATTTGATCTTTCTCTCTTTCTATTTTCATGTCTTCAAGTTCTTTCTTATATTTCTTTTCATCGTCTTCTCTTTCCGTCCTTTCTTTCTTATATTTCTTTTCATCGTCTTCTCTTTCCGTCCTTTCGTCCCATAATTCTCCTTCAAGTCTAACTTCAACTTCAATTCTTGCTCGTTTCATATCCTGTATGACAATATCTTGATTTTCCATGTCCTTCTCCAATTCTTGGACCTTATCCCTCAGTTTTCTGCTCCCTTCTTTCTCCTTTTCTAACTGTCTAGATATTTTGTCAATTGTTGCCATATTCTCGTTCACTAAATCATTATAATCATTCATGGAAACAAGACTTATTTGGAATAATTCTTTTTTGGAAAATTTTTTCATTTTTTTCTTCTTGATACAATATCTGCTTTCTCTTTTGGCACAACTTTCTTTTGCCTGAGTTGCACTTTCATTTCTCGATCTATCTTCATCATTCTTTCCAGCTGAGAATGCATGCAGCGATCTCAAATGTTTGATCAACAAGACTAGAGGATATTCCTGCCAAATAAGTTGATTCGAATTCTGCTCAATTTCTCCTAAATTTGCTTCCGGAATTTTCTTCAAAGATTTTTTTATTTTCTTACACAGACTTTCTTCAAGTTTCACGATCAAGTCTTCGATATCAAGGATGCAATGTTGATGTTTCATTTTGTTTTTAAAACAAGACATAACCCTTGTCCCTTTTGCTTCTTGGTCTAATCCTTTGTTCCCTGGCTCTGATGAATCTCCCTCTTCATCTCCACGTGGAGTCAATACTGATGAATGTCGATCTTCTCCTTTCTTTGGTTGAGGATCTCTCTCTGAAATAGAAAGGGGGAGATGGTTAAAATGTCATTCTTATAAGTGACTCGTAAATGAAGATAGTTGAACCACAATGTGCCCTTTGTGATTTGAATCTTTGGTACAAGTTACATAAAGCACAGAATATGCGAGGTGATCAGATGATTTAAATAGAAAAGACTGCAGTAATAATATATGATATCGACATCAAACAAAACTTAGGTAATATATCAAAATCTTATTATCACACAACAATATGTTTCCTTTGGAAGGTTCTCTTTTCCCTGCCCAGAGATGCTAAAACCTCACAAACCTACAAATTTGGTTTGGAGGACCGTTTAAGCAGAACATTGAGAAAGGTTTTGTACAAAATATGAGATGGGAGGCATTTGTCCCCCACTTTTGTCAAAAGAAGGTCCTCAAAATTCTTGGCAGGTAAAGAATGTTCGTAGAAATGCTGGAGCGTGTGATTGGGAGAGTCGTTCTAAGCCAAAGTAGAGGTTGACATCCTCAACAAATTTTCTACTGACGTTAATTGATAGAAGAACTATCATAAAATCACAGTAGTTTTAATTTTTGCATTGACAAACATTTGGTCAAGAGAGTCGTTTCAAGCCAATTACTCAAAGCCTCAAAGATTTTAATCAAGATTTCGAGTCATTGAAAATTCTTACAAAATTTTCAAAGTTGTCGAAGGTTCCATTTTAGTACTTGCAAATATTGGGTCAGGAGAGAGAGGCGTTCTAAGCGAAAGTAAATTGCGTGTCCTGAAGTAATTTCCTGGGGGCCTAGCCCCCAAACCCTCATTTCAATTCCATCAGTTAATTTACCATGGCCACGTTGCCGTATGATTCATTGATATTATAGAAAAATATCATCAAAAAATTGTTTGGGTTAATTTTTTTACTGGGAGTGCAAACCATTTCTTGAATTTCTCTTTCTAAATTTTGGGCCATAGTTTTCAAGCCACATAACTGCCAAGGTCAATTAGTACCTTTCTTGATATATAAAAAGCCCTTTTGCGTTATTTTTACAAAAAAGTTAAATGAGGAAAGTTAGACCTTGAAATCCAGGTTTGGAGGAAGATCAAGGACTTCTTGCAGCTCTGTGGCCCTGCCTGTTGACAGGATGCATCGAAACTGCTGGTGGTCCGTACTTTGTTCGCCTTCGCACTGAACCCTTTTCTGAAATTAAAAGGGGGGAGACAGTTATGACCACGTTCTTGTAAGATGTCACTGGAACACGAAGACAGCTAACTTTTAGGTATATCGGCTGCTAGAAGGATCCAAATGAGTCCATTACTCAAGCCGAGCAGTCCACCCCTACTGGCAACTCAGAAGCATACAGAACTTTCTAGGATAGGATGAGCGGGTGGTATTACCCCCAGGCGGCCAGCCAAGGTCTCCAACTCGAAATCGTCCTGACAGAGGGCGAAAGAGGTATCCACTAGGCCAACCTATCACTAGGCCATCCTTCCAGCCATATAAAGATGTGTCTCATATACTGTGAATGACCATACTACCATACTCTAGTGACCCTGACTCAATCTTCAAGTTTGGATTGGTATAATTCTCTTTTGATGCCTTCATGTTAATAAAATAATCGATTGCGCGTAAGGCAGACAGTTGCGAAACACTAGGATAATTTCATTTGGTAGAAAACCTTATGAATGAGTATTTCTTGCTCGAAACCAATTCCAGTCAAAATCTAGGCAATCTGAAATATCTTACCTCGAGTAGGATTTCTTGGATTTCTTGTCTTCTGCATGCTTGATCTCATCCTTGCAAATCTTGTACTGGAATATGCTCCGTCCTGGCTACTTCACACTACTTTAGCAAACGAACGCAAGTTCTTAACTCGAACCTGGCTTTGGTATTAAAACGCAACCTCGTCCCCAGGGCCTTTATGTGACTGTCTCCGTCCCAATATGACAAAGGCCCTGGGGACGAGGTTGATTAAAACGGTAATATATCAGTAATAAGGTGGTAACTATTATAAAATGTAAGGTAAAAAAGTATAAATTAATATACAAATATAATCGCCATGACGCTTATCGATAACAATGCGAACACTAACTGAAATCACAGCAAATGGCGAAGATTAAGATTTGATTGCAGTTTTAAAGCTCAAATAATCAAATGTCACAAACAACTGAAATCAGTCACGTGATATACTGAATCTTTGGTGGCCAATCAAACGTCAGATTTATTGATATTAGGATTGCGTGTTAATAGTAAATTCTATTTCGTATTGTTTGTTTCAAGCATCGAGAAAGTAATCGCGCAGCACAATTAACAATTTTGTTATTGGGAATTCCTTATTTGGAAGTTTTAAATGATAAACAAACTATCGACTAGGTATCTTTTCGGTGTGCTTAAACAAGTTAAGGCAGAGACGAAACAAAAAGGGAGACATGAGAATATGATACACACAACATATATTTTTTTACAAGAAATTTAGGTCTGAAGTTGGTTGCCAGTTTCTTAATTTTAGGTCGTTTCTGGCTACCGAAAGCTTTTTATGAGTTTCTTAAATCTTCAATGCTCTAAAGGTAGAATTTATTTATTTTTGTCAAAAGGGCTTCAAAAGTAACTATTCAAATCTCAAAACAAGTATTTAACACAGAAATTGCTCTCAAAACAAATTGTTCAAAAATGAGCCTGCAGTTTCTAAGTGGTTTCTTATAGGAAATACTTCTATATATGAGTATCTTTTTAACTTAAAAAAGGCTGAGGAAAAGGGTATTTGAGGTAGAAACAGGGCACTGTCAAAACAATTTGGAAGGGCGCGGCCCCTGGCTACTACCGCTATGGAGGAGGAGCAATTGATAGGGCTTGGGAAAAAGTTTTTCGGTACTTTTTAAATTGGTATTTCTAAAAGCTTTTTCGGCATGAATCCATTTGACTTGTGTCCTGGAACATCCGGTGCAGGGAGAAATCTATTTTGACAAGAAACCAACTGAGATGTGGTGATTCATAACCGGAAGTAAAGAAACAATAGTTTGTGGGAAAGCCGTTGAGATTTGAGATTAAATCAGACATTATTATTTGAGATTCATTCACAAAATACGATACAGAAATTGTCAACAGTTTCAGGATATTTCATTGCAAAAATTCACGAAAGAAGAGTGGTGTTGGGCTTTGGTACCTTGATTTTATAATGAGGATGCTTTTCAGGTATGAATGAGTTACGATTCGTTCTAATCCCCCTTTTAATGTTGGTCTCGTGCGTGCATGGCGTAGTAATGTTCGTAGGCTCTTCGTAATATGAGCGGGAATAGTTCATTCACGTTTTTTCGTACAATGAAATGAAGCGGGAATTACTTTGTTGGACGATTTCTCCTTCTTATTTTATGAGAACTGTGAATAAATGATAAAAGAAGGAAAATTGCAAAAATATAGTAAAAATGTTCACAAACGTTTCGATCTGTGCACAGGTGGCGGGGAAAAATGAATATTATTGCATGATAAAATGTACCTTTAGTACGGACAACAGATGGACTGGAAGAGAAACAACAAGAAAAATGAAGCACTAAAGGTACATTTTATCATGCAATAATATTCATTTTTCCCCGCCACCTGTGATCTGTGATTATCTTTCTGAATGAGCTGAGATTCACCGAGATCACGTTTAAATAGACTTGTTATACGTATTTTATAAATTCTTTGCAATATACAGTATCTATTGGAGAAAGTTACAATTATATTGATATATGAATAGTCACTAGTCAGTGTATATAAGCAATTGAAAACTTGCTAGGGATTGTTAAAAATGTTTGAAGTTAAAAATATACGGGAAGTGCTTGAGAAACTTTGGGTCGATTATATCAAATTATCAATGGAAATTGATCATAGGGAGCTAGCATTTCATTTGACTGTGGAAAAATCACTCTTAAAGTTGTAGCCAGCATTCAGATTCTACAGTTTTCCTCTGGTTATTTTGAAGGGGGCAAACGGCTTTAACGCACACGTGACCACGTGCTTGCCCCTTTTACTGTTTGTTCCTCGCTGTCTTATTTGCGGCTACCGTTATGAAGAAATTCAGAGTGAGTCTTATTTGTACAAAATTAAAAGCCCATTAAAAGCATCTGTACAATATCCTGATGATAGAAAGTTAGGTTCATAAAGAAAAGAATTGGTCAACAGTGCAGTGTGTGCTATCTTATCCCATTCACATTTGCAAGTTAAACCTATCTTGCAAGTTAAATCAAGTTATCAAACATACATACATACATATACATGATTTGTTTGATAATGCAGGACAATAAAGGGCAGCATCTGCTGATGTGGGCATTGCGTTCTAATTGGTCAATCCAACAAATCGAATTAATTTGATTGGTCGAAATTTAACTGGGTTTAGATACCCTTTTGATAATGCTGGCTTATCTGTGTCATTGTGAATGGGGTATAAGTACGTTCCATTCACGTGGCCTTGTAAGAAGGTGGAAAGTGTAGGCCCGCCATGTGAAAGCAATTGCTTAGAGGGTGGGACTCTGGTAGGCTGGCCAACGAAACGAACAAGTATGTGATGATTAGCAACTGTTTCTTTAGCGTCACCTAGCGTTTATTAAAATATCAATATCACAGATAAAAGGGCTTTACTGAATGGCCTGTGTGTGCTATGGTATGTTCTGCATTCCATCCACGTGGCATTAGAAGGAGTAGGCTGGTCAACAAACATGTGATGACAAGTAACGGTTTTTTAGGCTGGCTATCTCAATTGAAATATCAATATCAAACGTTTTAAAATATCTCATTTGTCAATAACTTCGCTATTTTCAACTGTTGAGATCTCACATTTTCCAATATCTCTGTGTGAAATCTGACAGCAGGGTACTTTACAACCTGGCATATGCCCAATATAAGAAATTTTTTCGCTATCTCTCTGTGGTTTTATAAATGTGTATCCCAAAATAGAAGCAAGGTGTTGTTTACATGAAAGCAAATCTTGGTTGGATCGGCTTGATGTGATCGATTGGGTGCTTGAGGGTGTGGCCTTATTTTCGTTTTTCGTTTTTGATTCATTTCAGCTCTCCCTCGGTACCCACCTTGCCCATAAAATCCATTGTTTAGGGGAACATGCCATTGTTTAGAACATTATGGACTTACCCAAGTCTCCATTTCTTTCCTCAATCGATTGAGCGATAAAAACTCATACGGTACCACACAAATTTGTATCGCTCTTAGGGCGCTCTTAATCCACTGAGGAAAGAAAGTGAGACTTAGGCAAGTTCAAGAACATTTTCTCAGCTATCGGGCGATTCGAAAAGATTTATCTCCGGGGGGAGGGGGGAGAGGGGGGTACATAACATTAGCCACAAGAATGAAGACGCTCACATTTCTGGTGCACATATTTTGCTCCAATAAAGCCTCGAAAGTTCTTTTTTACCTCCCATACCAAATTCTAATAACCTGAGAACAAACTCTTCATAGTAGCAAGAATCTTCGATTTCTTTGTAGAACGAGATACAGGCAATAGCGTTGCTGCACAAGCCCCTCGTCTTATATTCTTTATTGAATTGAATTGCTGCTTTTGTTGTCGATATATTTAATGCAGGGGGCAAAACTGCAACG
>REGM01000388.1:65772-79264 GCA_004194415.1 Aurelia aurita
GTGTGTGTGTGTGTGTGTCTTTTATTTTAAATCGAAATTACTTTTAGCTACAAATGCAACTAGTCTAATTCGATTATTTACAGGAAAAAAATACGAATTAACGGAATGTTTATAGAAAATTTTAAATACATTATATAAAGAATTAATTACGAAGGCATACATTGCATCTGCAGGTGGCCCCATCCCAGCTCTTAATTAGTCTTTTAAATTGGACTAGATTTTCTGCTGATTTTATGTCATCTGGCAAACGATTCCAGATCTGCGGTCCAAGAGACCTGAGACTATTTGAACCGAACGTTGTTTGGTTGGGCCTATAATGCTGCAAATCATTAGAACGACGTGAAGGTCGATTGGAGGTTCTTGTTTCGAAAATGTTTTGCATGAATTCAGGATTTAGCTGGTTAACAGTTTTGAAGATCTCAATACAGAGGTATCTTAGCCTATTTACATGCATTGTGCATTTTTCTGATCTGCCAAGCAATTCTTCGTAAGAAGAATCGTGGTCATCGTAAAGGAAACGTAGGGCTCTCTCCTGTATTTTTTCGATCTTATCCATGGATCTAGCTGAAGAGAAAAACCATACCAAAGGGCAGTAGTTGAAGTTGGAGAAGACAAAGCTTTGGACAAGTACCTTCTTCTCCGCAAAACCAAGAAAAGATTTCAGTCGTTTTAGTACATTTAGCTGGGTTGCTGCTTTTTTGCAAAGATCAGATATGTGGAAATCAAAGTTTAGTTTATGGTCAAGACTGGAGGCCTCTATTCTGGGATTGGGTCGTAACAGAAATTCTTGCAACGCACACCCCGGTATGTCCCAATAGTGAAGTGCCCCCCCGGGTGGCAACTGCCTGAATGCATATCTTAGTTCAGGACAACCCCCCGACCAATTTGTACTCTTTTTTGCATAGAAACCCTCCAGTCATTGATACCTCTTATTTTCCCTCATTTTAATTCTTCCTTTCTCTGTGTATTATTTCCTACAAAAAGCAAAGCATTTTTCGTGCCAATCTTGTTTATAACTGTAGCGATCCACATCTTATACCGGGTGTCCCAAAAAAAGTATACAGATTTGGTCAACCCTAACATCAGAATTTAGCATGAATTTGAATCAATCTGAAATCATTTTTAAAACAGTACTCGATAGTTAACTTGAACATAGATACCTTGTTTGTTGACATTGGTATAGTATGTTAGCTGAAACACTCAAAAAAAATTGCCCATTTTGGTATTAAAAACTGATATTCGAATTTCATTCGAAATCTTCTAAGAATCGATGGACAGGCCTCGATCTTCAGTGTTTGCATTCGAAAACCCGCTTCCGGAATCTTTTGCAAAATAGCCTAAAGGTTTTTTAGTTATCGTTTAACGCCAAAAAGTAATTGATTTGTTTTTCTAACCAACAGAATGCAAATACGTTCTGCAAGATAAACGCGGGCACATAAAGAGCACAGGCTACCCCAGCACATATCCGGATAACCTTGATTGTTCCTGGTTGATAAATGCGCCAAAAGGATACACAATCACACTGCGGACGGATTCATTTAGACTGGATGGGAAAACTCCGGGCTGTGACAACGATGCATTGATGATTTATGATGGGAAAAATTCAAGTGCAAAATCATTCGATTCACCGTATTGTGACCGGACGGCACCAGTAACCTTAAAATCGTCGGGAAATGTGATGTTTCTCCGGTTTACTTCCGATAAATACCGGTCATCCTCAGGTTATAATGATGCTTATGGTTTTGATATTGTGTACAATGCGGAGCCAAGTAAGTCAAATAGATCGGGTTGTTTTGAATTTGCTGGTTAACTATGTCATTAACGACGTATTTTAGTGATTTTTTCGCACTTTAGTATTACGCTCGCCGTTCTGCTTCGTTTCGTGTTTCGTTTCGAATGTTATCGTATCCAATGAATGTCTCTTGTTGACTGATGAATAATTTTAACCTTCGAAATAAAAAATAATGTCGATGTTTTGTACCATGAGAAGTCTAATCAACTAGGATTGGTGTCATTATTCTCTACGTTATTTTGCTTGATATGCGCATTTTTATTTGCAAACTGTTACTTGGCTATCTCTCTCGTAGTACTGTACATACATTTTTTATTTTTTGTAACAAATAATATTTTATTGTAGATTGCAATCAAACTATCAATGCTGATAATGGAACAATCAAAAGTCCGAGATATCCTGAAAAATATTACTCAAATGCGAATTGCCAATGGATAGTTACAACGAGACCTGGGACTGTTGTTATTATTGAATTCACAGATTTCAAAATGGAGGGAACAAGTGGTGGAATTGGTAAGTGTGATCAAATGTTTTCTAAAGCGTGTTCATTTTTCACTTTGAGATCGAATTCACGTTTGTTATGTGAATGAACAAACTTGAAGTTTCATTTAAAATTCAACTTGAAAAGACTGGTCAACTTGTAGATCAAATGATTTTGGTAAAGAACGAGTTCCCTCGTTGGAAATCAATGTTTGGTTGGCAAATTTCTTTGAATAGCAAAACGAGTGATCAAAATATCTATTGGTGCTTCAATTAAATCAATTTGATTGGTGTATTTTACAATTGAATAGAAAAGATCTTGGGGAAAATATCTATGACCTGGTCTCCAAAACTGTTTCCACCTACCCTTTTATAATGGTTTTTTCACTTGATCATGGGTTTATGCCCGAAACGTCGTACAAAATAAAACTCTATTCAAAGTACAATTATTATACTGTATTTGTTTGTTTGTTTTTAGCCTTTTATAAGAATCTCAAACCGGTCGAATTATCGAATCTTTTGTTTCATTTTCAGATCAATGCTACGATTACACTACTATTTATGACGTCATTGGTTCTAGTGAAAAGCCCATTGGATCATACTGTGGTGATAAGGTGCCTTCAACCATTCAAGCAAAAACGAATAAAATCATTATCCGGTTATTTGCAGATGGAACAGTCACTGACAGAGGGTTTCTTATTACTTTTTCTGCTAAAGGTAAGTGGGTACTTTGCGGACCATCCATTGACAGATAACGAACAGGGACGAAGTTGAGAAATGCTGGATTGCGACATGACAGCTTTTTAAAGAAAATAGGGCTGCTTTTAACACCAATTTTTCAAAAATGAATAGGTAAGTTAAAGGTACTTTCCTCACCAACCATTTAGAGAATACCAACAACGAATGGAAACGGGACGAAGATTTTCTGTTACTTGTGAGAAGGAGAAGTTGGTAGGAAATTTCTTAGGCCTAGCTATCAACTTTAGGATTCGACGCATTCGACGTGATAACGTTGTTGCAAGTTTGAAGTTTCTTGATGAGGTATTTTTAAAACATTAAAAAATATCTGAATGCAAAAAGATTGAAAAGGCTACAAAATCTTTGATAAAAAGTGTGTATTTACATCAAATTAGAAAGCTGAATGTTCCATCTTTTTAAATCCTAGTTGCTAAGAAACGACATACAATGGCCTCACCAACAACAGGATGGGATATATCAACGACTGGTAAGCCCCTGCGAGGGTGCAACTCAACTGAATTCAGATGTAATAATGGAGTTTGTCTGCAGAAAGAACTACGATGCAATCTGAGAAATGACTGCGGAGATCATTCTGATGAACTCAACTGCGCAGGTGCATATTGTGATTTTTTATGCTGGAATAATCTTTTGAAACTTTCTGGAATAGTAGCCTGTGTCATGGATTTGTTTGAGCATCCAATGGAATTGAAGCTAATTTCAATATTCTTGAAGTCTGCATTGCAACAATGTAAATGCTGTCTAGTTAGTTTGAGATTCATTTAATCTCGCTAAATAACTAGCAAAGCATGTTTGAAATTGTTTGAATAATATTAATTGATATATAACATTTGACCTTGAACATTTTTGACAGGCTTTACGCTTTCCCCATTCATTTTTTACAAACACTACAGAAGTAATCATTCATTGATATGTAATAGTAGCTGTTATATAGGCCCTGTTATCATCATAAATTGCCACTGAATCCTGCCGGAAAAATTGATGCGTTGTATCTTTCTTTTTCTGCAGGTCGATGCTCAGACAGAAATGGTGGATGCGAACACAAATGTAACTCTCATCCAATCTGGGGATCATTTTGTTCATGTGAATCTGGATATCAGCTAGCTGTTAACAAAAAGAATTGCCATGGTAACTATTTTGATTGTCTTTAAATGTCAATCATCAGAGTAAAATGGTTAGTTACACTTGCCATTTTTGAGAAGTTTTATTAAGTCATCATTGGTCATCATTGCCTGACTGAAAATATGGGGTAAGTTGATTCGAATATATTATGAGAAGGACACTACGTTTTGCTATTTTGATTAAATTCAGTGGTAGTAGGACCAAGAAAGTAGGTCTGACATGTTGCTAATCGACTTGACAGGATTGAAATATCAAGATATTGGTGACTCATTGATGAGTGGAATCCCCCACTTCTGGCTTCCACGTTTGGCCTTTGCCCCTTATCGTATCTTTGGAATAACGAAAAAACGGTTCTTAGTGCCTAATATTTAGGGAAGTTTTCTGTAAGTAGAACAGTGAACTGGGATCCCAGGAAAGCTGATTTTATGTGTTGTTGTGGTTGTGGCATAATTCTATTCAAAATCCAACCAAAGTTGAAGCTACATGCGTTATTTTCAGATATCAATGAGTGTAGTCGAGGTAACGGTGGATGTGGTGACGTGTGCACAAATTTCGAAGGTGGATTTAAATGTGAATGTTCACGAAATGGATTTCAAATTGGACCTGATGGCAAAACTTGTCAAGGTATATGACAATTTTCTATTTCTGATATTTTCCAAAAATAAGTTTGACTTCATCATGATATAATAGATAACTGTTGCAATCGAAAATTGTTTCATTTTATTTGAAAGATATTTCAAACTAATTTGGCTCAGTTTTGTTAGAGAATAATCGATCTGTATCAGTTATTTTCGACATTAAGTTTCCATCTAATACTATAGTTCTTGGTGTACGACAGCATCAAAACTAAATTACACTTTTTTCCTNAATACTATAGTTCTTGGTGTACGACGCATCAAAAACTAAATTGCACTTTTTTCCTGACAATCGTTTGGCACAGAAGTTTTTGAATAAATGTTTCAGGGTATAATTGCGAAAACGAGGTTGGTTTCTAATAACGAAAGGTACCGCTGCGAAGGAGGCGCATATCACATCGCTCAATGCAAGTAAACGCGCGTTTCCTCTCCCTACTTATTCTCCCTGGTTTCTAATAACGAAAGGTAGATAACGCATTAAAAATTAACAATGTTCTTTTAGAGATTCCATCACGAATTTTCTTGAGCTAAAATTGTCAAAGTTGAACAAAACGTTGTCATCAGACATCTTGTAAGTTGATCAAGTAGTCTTTAATTTATCTTAAGAAGTTTCTCAAAATTTCCAATTTTCTCCTAGCTTACCAGGCTTACAGGTTCTGTCGATACATGCTTATTGCAAGGTAGATGGTATGTTGGTGTGGCTGAGTGGTTAAGGCGCAGTATTTCGAATCTCGTTGGCTCTACCAGCGTGGGTTCGAATCCCGTCGTCGGAACTACAAACCACCAGGCAACAGCCAACTCAGCTGTCCATTCGTCCGAGGTCGGTAAATGAGTACTCAGAGGTAACTCTGAGGGCACAAGCTGTAGTACCGCAGGCCCACATCAGCTGTATAGCTGCCTATAACCCCAGCATGCGTTAACAAATAAATGTCACTTGCTTGCTTGCTTGCTTGCTAAATGAAACCGCCCACCTTACTTTCAGTCTACCAGCTTTTGTCACATTGCAGAAACAAACCGACCTTAGGTAATAGGATACAAGAAAGTTTAGTTAATATTAGAGATTTTCCATTTTGTTTTGCAGATGTAGACGAATGCTTAGAAATCAGGTGTGCCCATAAATGTGAGAATACTGTTGGTAGTTATCGATGTACTTGTGGTGTAGGATATAGACCAACATCAAGTGGAAGATGTATTGATAAAGATGAATGTGCAATTGGAGTGCCATCTTGTTATGATTGTGTAAATACAATGGGAAGGTACGTTAAAGTACAGGTTCAGCTCCAAGCTATGAGGTCGCACAAGTAGCTGAATCACTTTGTTACCAAATCAACAATAATTATGGAAAGGGTTGGCCTGCTTTAGCAAAGAAACTATCTTTAACTAAGTGGGTCTTTTTCTTCAATGCTAAAGCTTTCACCAATGCAAGTCTTGCAGATTCTCGCCAAAAAATAACGGCACTAGCTTTTTTACCCACTGTAATCAAACGACGTTCTGGCTTTTAATGGAAACTTCGCTGTTCATATTGTTTCTTGTTATTGTTTTTGAACTGTTAGGAATTGCAAGAAATGGATTTCTATGGTCGATTAGCCAGGCCATTAACGTAAACAAAAAAGACTATAAAATGCCTTAGTAAGTAGTTGATTCACTCACTGTGCATGCGAACTGGGATTGTTAAGAGAAGACAAGAGCACATATTGAGAGTAGAAGATCAAAGCATCTAACGTCTAGATCTTATATGTTTAAGTCAACACCAAACGGGAGCTACGTGCTTTGATTGACAGGCGAGTACAAAGCAGTTAGCTCCCATTTGGTTTTGAATTAGATATACAAAATTTAGACGGTCGATGTTTTGATCTTCTACTCTCGATATACGATCTTGTTTTATTAACAATCCCAGTTCGAATGCACAATGTGTGAGTTAGCTACTAAGGTTTCAAAGCATCGTTTATGGTCTTCTTTGTACTTGCTTGTTAATCAAAGGCAACGGATGCTAATCTGCTATCCTCAATATTCTAGTTATCGTTGCAATTGTGACAGTGGATTCGTTGGAATTAACAACGCAACAAAATGCGAGGATGCGGATGAATGTGCCACGAATAATGGGGGATGCAGTCAGCTATGTACGAACACATTTGGTAGTTTTCACTGTCATTGCAGAGTTGGGTATACGCCTCAGGGTTTTAGGTAGGTAAATTTAGGCCATAAACGTACATAGAAATACCAAACGTTTTGGAATCAAACATGAAATAATCTGACTCATAAGATTAGTCACACGTTCTTCTTCGTGTCGCAGAAATTGAATTGCATTTTTATCATACAATATCAATCAGACATTGTTGCATTCGTAAAATTAGTAACTTTATGCACCAGTTTTTAAATATCTATACTGATTTGTCTAAAATTCACCACCAATGTTTTGCTCAAAAAAGTTTGTGACAAGAACTGTGAATTTTTTCATAACGTTTGGTTACTCATCAGCAGCTCAAGATGTCAATGTTTCGCCTATTTCAATGCTAACTAAAATCTTCTTGATTTTCAGTGGCAAGGCTTGCATCGATATCGATGAATGCACTACATTTAGTATTCAATGCCAACATATTTGTGTCAATACTCCTGGCTCATACGCATGCGCATGTAGATCTGGATTTCGATTGGTCAACCGGACGAAATGCGTCAATGTAAATGAATGTGACAAATTGCATTTAAAACAGTGTCCACCGAAGTGTCTCGATTCTCAGGGAAAAGGGTATGAACAGTACCAAATCAGATTATTTTGTACTTAATTACTTTCTTTAAAAAGATAATAACATAACAGAGCTCTATCTAACGCTTTCTGTTTATTTCCCCCTGATATGTACCAATATACTGATCAACTTTAAGTGGAAGCTTTTGAAGTCATCAATCTCTACTCTCTTATTTATTCACGATGTTGGCATTTCTCTAGACTAGTTGAACCAAGAAGCCAACCAAACGCTAAGAATAGGCATGTGGTCTAACCTTATTAAGAAGGNAATGTAAATGAATGTGACAAATTGCATTTAAAACAGTGTCCACCGAAGTGTCTCGATTCTCAGGGAAAAGGGTATGAACAGTACCAAATCAGATTATTTTGTACTTAATTACTTTCTTTAAAAAGATAATAACATAACAGAGCTCTATCTAACGCTTTCTGTTTATTTCCCCCTGATATGTACCAATATACTGATCAACTTTAAGTGGAAGCTTTTGAAGTCATCAATCTCTACTCTCTTATTTATTCACGATGTTGGCATTTCTCTAGACTAGTTGAACCAAGAAGCCAACCAAACGCTAAGAATAGGCATGTGGTCTAACCTTATTAAGAAGGTAATGATCTGATTGGCCGCGCCCGAAATCCGACACAGATGGCCTAAGTAGTCCCTATTTTGAAGCTGTATTGTCATGAGCCTCGGTTTGAAGCAGTAACCATAACTCAATTCATCAATTCAATGCCGAAAACTGAGACTCATGTAGTCAGTGTAATTGTGTATGATTTTATCATAGATTTTAGGCAATTGACAGTTTGGAAAATCGATTATCCATCAAGTTTGCCATCGAGTCCATGTTTTACTTTTTATAGGAATCAAATCACCCTTACACGGAGGATATTTACATTTTCTGTCATTTTCTGTCATTTTCTGCCCTTTTCAGTCAAAATTGTACCTGCCCACATGGATACAAGCTGAACTCAGATGCAAAGATGTGTGAAAAGCAGACCAGTGAACATGGTATGAATCTACTTTGTTTGAATGTAAATATTTTATTCCTGAATTTCTGCAGTAAGCATTAAAGAACAGCTTTGACATTAAAAGACTTGAACTTCAGTCATTTGGCTGCTTGGAAAGGTGAAGAGAATTTGTAGTGGATTACAATCATTGCTGAGATTGGTCAGAAGAAACAACTACTTCGACAAAAATGTTTAGGGGCTTGACAGAGATGGCCCTGATTCATACGCTTGAATGATAGAATAATCTTATAGAACAATCTCTGATTGGTTAATTTCAAATTACCACACTACTGTGATAGTATTTGCTATCTTTCTTACCTTATCTAACAATTTGCTGTGAACAGTGTCAAACGATAATATTCAGGCATTGGTTCCGTTACGCAGCGCAGTTCTTATGATTGTAACGCAAGAACACTTTTCAAATGTCATATTGAATATTATAAAATCATTCTAAGGATATGTCCTATTTTTAGCCATTCCTCTTTTTGGCTCCCAATATTCCTCCTGTTTTTATTCAATAGACTGTGGTATTATGGGATCGCCCATCACATCAAACATCTCTGATAGATGGACAACAGCAACAACAAATACTTGGTCATGGCAAGCCTTCCTCAAGATCAGATTCGATGTTGTTAACCTCGATCTCAATATCCATGGTTGCATGGCAACACTCATCAATAAACAATACCTCATAACAACAGCACATTGCTTGCATTTTGGTTCAAGTCAGATTGCTCCTTCGCAGCTCTATGTATGGTTTGGTCTTTCAAAGAACAATTATTTGCAACAGAAGTCAATAAAAGCGGAACAAATTATCGTACATCCTGATTATAAGAAGCCTGGGACGATACGCCGTGGTGATCTTGCCTTAATTAAACTTTCAAAACCAATTACGCCAAGTACTACTATTCAGCCTATTTGCATGAATCCTGAAACCAACATCAAGGCTGGGAGTGATGCTTACGTCATCAACTGGGGTCGAGTTGATGACAGAAGGTTCGTTTCATTGTTTTGACTTTGATTTTTGTGATAACATAACCAAGCTTTTCCCTTAAAACTACCTAAGAGAGCGACAAAACTATCTAATGACAGAAGCGAGAAAAAAAAACATCAAAACTTTTTCATAGTTTTTTAGATAAATCCACTTGTCTCAAATCGAGGAAACATTGTAATTGGCATTTTCGAAGGCAATAGTCGCTTTAAATTCTGAGAGATGTTCATTCTCTTTGCAGATATGCTGCATCACTTCGACAACTTCGAGCTGATATTGGAAACAGTTCGAAGTGTTCATGGCTGAGATCCAGGAATTATGAAATTGCAAAGATGTATTGTGCTGCTTCTTTGTTTCAAAATAAAAAGGTGAGCTGCCTACTTTGCAAAATGACATTAACACCTTTTGTGGTACCTTGGAATAATGTTTCCTTTTGGTAAATAGCCCAATTATTGATCGATTTTGGTCATTTTAGCAATTTCGTCTTCTGCCGCTGTGCCGTAGTTACTGCAAACACTTCTTTCCATTTTTGATTACAAAGTACTTTGTAATCTAAGAAGGGGCTTGAGGTCAGGCAGTCAGTAAGAAAGTCACGCTCATTAGTGTGATTGATTAGCATGTTATTGCAGATAATTAGCTTAAAGACAAGAAAAAGTGCGTTTGGCACGCAATTATCCCCCCTGCGCATAGAAAACCAAGGAAAACTTGACATCGGCCTTTTTCATGCTTTATGGCGAGCTTTCGAAAAGCAGGATCATTAATGGTCATTCAGACCAAATTTGTATTAATGTCCCGCAGATATTGAGCAATTTGTATCTGTGCCAGAAATTTTTTTATTTTGATTGTTTCATGTTGGCGCTATATGAAACAAGGGGGTTGCTTCAGATTCGATCCTCTGTGTCCATATCGGTGTCCGATGAAATGGGCGGGGCGGGGCTGAAACACAGTACCTCAAGGAAAAGCTAACATGCAATGAAATTTAGACCGGGATTTAGGCAAATTTTAGTTAACAGTTTGTTTCATTTCACACAGCAGGCTCTAAGTTAGAAGTCGACCCGCATTGACGCATCAGAAACCCTTCATTCGATTTGTATGTTTTGCCGACTCAAGGACACGCCTTGCTCATGTCAGTGAAAGATGGGCAGCTCTGAATTGTCCTTAGGATGACCCCTGTGTTTGCCGACTCATAACTGAGGAGCATGCCACACCCTTTTAGCCAGCAAAATGGCGTTTTCTCGAATGTTCTCGACATGTGGAAAACAGATTGCGTGAATTGTGCCAAAAAGCACTTCAAAAATATCTTTAAAACCAACTAATCACTAATTGCTTCATTACTTGAGTTAATATGCAAATTAGTGCTTCGAGCTTTTTCTGTTTGGCGATAAGCCATAGAATGCGTGGAGCAAACGCTTTGATTGTTTCATGCTGGAATTATATGAAACAAGGGCAATGCTTCAGATTCGATCCTCTGCGTCCATATCTGTGTCCGATGAAATGGGCGGGGCGGGGCTGAAACACAGTACCTTAAGGAAAAGCTAATATGCAATGAAATTTAGACCGGGATTTAGGCAAATTTTAGTTAACAGTTTGTTTCATTTCACACAGCAGGCTCTAAGTTAGAAGTCGACCCGCATTGAGGCATCAGAAACCCTTCATTCGATTTGTATGTTTTGCCGACTCAAGGACACGCCTTGCTCATGTCAGTGAAAGATGGGCAGCTCTGAATTGTCCTTAGGATGACCCCTGTGTTTGCCGACTCATAACTGAGGAGCATGCCACACCCTTTTAGCCAGCAAAATGGCGTTTTCTCGAATGTTCTCGACATGTGGAAAACAGATTGCGTGAATTGTGCCAAAAAGCACTTCAAAAATATCTTTAAAACCAACTAATCACTAATTGCTTCATTACTTGAGTTAATATGCAAATTAGTGCTTCGAGCTTTTTCTGTTTGGCGATAAGCCATAGAATGCGTGGAGCAAACGCTTTGATTGTTTCATGCTGGAATTATATGAAACAAGGGCAATGCTTCAGATTCGATCCTCTGCGTCCATATCTGTGTCCGATGAAATGGGCGGGGCGGGGCTGAAACACAGTACCTTAAGGAAAAGCTAATATGCAATGAAATTTAGACCGGGATTTAGGCAAATTTTAGTTAACAGTTTGTTTCATTTCACACAACAGGCTCTAAGTTAGAAGTCGACCCGCATTGAGGCATCAGAAACCCTTCATACGCTAAAGTCCCGATTGCACGATCATAGGTCAGGACATACTTTGTAATCATCCAAAAGGATCTTATGTTTATATCCCAAGCAACTTCTCTAAGCTCATGAAAAGCGACTTGGTGGATCGCTTATTTTTCATGGTGTAGAATTCTGATCGTGGTTCAAGGAAAGATTAGCCTATTTCGCAGCATAATGGTCGTAAGATAAACAATTATACGTAAAACTTAAACAATTCAAAGTAAAGATACCATAGTCAATATTTTCCTTTTTATGCCGAAACAAGTTTCATGAAGCCTTATGTTGTTACTGAAAGGAAGGTTCAGAGATGTAGCCTGGTTTTATTGTGGTAACATAAGCGATAGGACACCAAGTCTGTATCAGTGTAAAATTTTATCAGTAGTGAGCCACCTTAACCTATTGTTTATGTGTTTTGAACTTATTTCTAGTTGGTGCTGAGCTACCTTATCGCTGGTCTACGAATGTAAATTCTTTAACAGTGAGCCATCTTAAGTGCAGAGCCACCTTAACCATGGTGGCTCGCTATTAAACAAATCTTAATTCGTGGACCAGCGATAAGGTGGCTCACTAGAAGTAAAAAAGTTCACAACACACAAACAATAGTTTAAGTTGGCTCACTACTGATAAAAATTTTACACTGATACATGGTAATAAGGTAATGTAAGTCCAATTTACGCAATGGAGTTTTTTTGGCACGGCGCGGATAAAACTGGTTTCCGTATGACGACTTGGCTTGCAAAAAGTTCACAGTAGAAACGCTATACTGAAACAATGTGTTAGGCCTGCGTATCCATGACGAGTGAAAAATTTTGGTTTTGTCAATTGGGGTGTAATTTATAGGTAAATTTCAGCGGCCATTACTCTTCTTTGTCGAGATATTTTTACAAGTAACCATTTTGTTTCCCTTTCCTTGCTCAGGCGTGCTTGCCAGACAGTGGCTCTCCGTTAATGGCACAAAATGCATCAACGAACAAATGGTATTTGTATGGAATGTTGGTTCATGGTGCCAAGTATCCCAAGGCAAGACCTTGCTCACCGAAATACAGAGGTTTTGCCTTTTATGATTTATCCAAATATAAGGAATGGATCAATGAAAACACATCCGAGAATTCATAAACAGAGAGAGATAGGAGGAGAAGGGGAGCAACACCAGGGGAATAACAGATTCAGTTTAAGATACTGACATTTATGACCGTTTTCATGCGATATTTAGAAACAGATGGAGGTTTTGTCTTCGTAAGCTGGAATAATTGTAAAACACTCTTTTGCAAAATAGAACTCTTCAGGTTGTTTGTGGAGCAATCGTTCCTTGCAAAAATGTGTTTGTGCATGTTCGAGACCACTGGGTCTTTATTGGCATGTGGCAATATTCAATAATTCATGATTAAATTCACGTCTTGTTATTTCAATTTAAGCAAAAGTGAGAAATTAGACTCTTTGCATTATTTAGATAGCTGGTTTATTTGAAGTGGTTGGGAAGATCAGGCAAACGAAACTCAACCAAAAATTGTTGATTTCGTAGGATTTCTGGAATTTTTACAACTTTCTTCGTATTCGATCAATAATTGTCAAGCTGATTGCAGCAGATAATTTGGTCTTTGTGAGATACATTACATTACATTACATTACATAACATAACATAACATAACATAACATAACATAACATAACATAACATAACATAACATAACATAACATAACATAACATAACATAACATAACATAACATAACAT
>REGM01000388.1:79853-94689 GCA_004194415.1 Aurelia aurita
AATGGATCAATGAAAACACATCCGAGAATTCATAAACAGAGAGAGATAGGAGGAGAAGGGGAGCAACACCAGGGGAATAACAGATTCAGTTTAAGATACTGACATTTATGACCGTTTTCATGCGATATTTAGAAACAGATGGAGGTTTTGTCTTCGTAAGCTGGAATAATTGTAAAACACTCTTTTGCAAAATAGAACTCTTCAGGTTGTTTGTGGAGCAATCGTTCCTTGCAAAAATGTGTTTGTGCATGTTCGAGACCACTGGGTCTTTATTGGCATGTGGCAATATTCAATAATTCATGATTAAATTCACGTCTTGTTATTTCAATTTAAGCAAAAGTGAGAAATTAGACTCTTTGCATTATTTAGATAGCTGGTTTATTTGAAGTGGTTGGGAAGATCAGGCAAACGAAACTCAACCAAAAATTGTTGATTTCGTAGGATTTCTGGAATTTTTACAACTTTCTTCGTATTCGATCAATAATTGTCAAGCTGATTGCAGCAGATAATTTGGTCTTTGTGAGATACATTACATTACATTACATTACATAACATAACATAACATAACATAACATAACATAACATAACATAACATAACATAACATAACATAACATAACATAACATAACATAACATAACATAACATAACATAACATAACATAACATAACATAACATAACATAACATAACATAACATTACATTACATTACATTACATTACATTACATTACAAAGGAACTTACCCTACCGTCTCCGGCTTTCTCACTTCTGAAAATTGCTTAGTTTTTGTAAAACCAGAGGGATTGTTGGCAATTTTTTCTACTGCATTTGCTGCACTGCAAAATGAAAGCAGCGGACGACTTGCAAGCTTGTCAAAACACCACTAACGATGTAACGATGATTGTAAATTTCTTGTGCATTTTAAAAGTAGACAATTCAACACAGGATGAAAACAGGATTTCATCTCTTTTCATGATAAACGCAATATTTTTGCGGTTTTTCTCGCGTCTAAAAACTGCGACGTCCCAAAAATATGAAGAAATTGATTCCACACTTGATTGAGGTGAAATACAATTTTCTCAAAGGAATTTGATGCGAAATTTTTTGCAACAAGAACCTTGTTCAAGAAGTAAATTCTAATTCTGTGCAAGAACTGTATTGTTTTGTCGTTGAAATGACTCTCTATGCAAAAAGTAGTCCGCAAGTTGTAGTGGAGCAAGAAACGTAGGCCAAAAACAGAACAACCCTTTGGTTTTGACAGAAGTGAGTAATTCTGGGAGAGCTTCATAATCTATTTAATTGAGATGCCTATGATTAATGATTACTGCAATGGGGCAAGTTGTAATTATTTCATAAGCCTTACAAAATCAAGTCAACGATATTTTGCCTTTTGTATCTTTCAACTCCTTCCCGCATTCGAACTATGTTTCGAATGATACCAAATTTGTGGAAGTGAACGATGAGACCGCTGCCATTAGTAGAGGGGTGTCGCCCTTTTGGAACGCCCTCAATTTTGACGCATTGGATCACACTGCAAAAGTCGCTAAATGAAAAGAGTCTCGGCCTAGTTTTTCACAAAAGCGCGCGAAAACGGTTTGCTGATGCCACTCCCATATCGTGGCTTGTCCTCGCTGTGTTATGTTACTTTGTTCCTTTACAAAATGAAGATAAAGTTCAAAGTTCAAAGTTCAATTGACCTGAAAGAGAATCACAAGCATCTTCTTTTTTCAATCTATTTTTCCGTGGTAATTTCTCTCTTCGCTGCTTTCCATCAAATATTGCAACAATGATTGAAATTGGATGGTCTAACGTCGAGTTTTAAAAAACAACGTTTAACAACCTTTAAAAGGACGAATCATCAGGAATCTTCGAAATCATGCGAGCAATCTCGCCACCGGTCGCCTCGATTTTTGGAGGATTCTCTTGGGCCTATCCTAATGGTGCACCTGTGTTCTGCATGAGTTCAGGCTATGTCACATGGTGGAGCCTCGTTTTTGTGGGGAAACGTGAAACCATAGAGGTCCCTGCGATGGCTCTCTTAACAATTTTCCTGGTTCCAAAGGGCGGCTTTTAAAAATTAGCCCGATCAGGCCTCTCGGCATTAAAACTGATATCATGGCAAGACGAAATTACAATTAGTCACGAGATTGACGGAAAAGGGAGAGGAAGAGTAGAGGTTCATAATCATAGTAAGCTTTATTAAAGATTTTTGCTATATTGTGAAAATCTGCTTTCCTCGAAAAAGCGTTCCACTAGGGCGACACTGCTCTATAGCACGTTGCTTGTCGGAGAGGCAATGTTAGGGCTACAATGACTATCAAATAAACACTGTACATAATCTGTTTTGTATTATACAAACAACTTGAAATATTGTATTGTTTCGTTCAACAGACTTTGTCTCAAATTTTCTAGCTTTGTATATGTAGTTTCTTTAAAGTTTTGGCGTTCTAGAATATTTGTTGAAAGTGATTTTTGAGTTAGTATGAATTGTTTTGAATTTATTCTGGAGAACTGTATTATTTAGTTTTGTAAGCATATCAAATGTTACAAAGAAANTGAAATGGGGCAAGTTGTAATGATTTCATAAGCCTTACAAAATCAAGTCAACGATATTTTGCCTTTTGTATCTGTCAACTCCTTCCCGCATTCGAACTATGTTTCGAATGATACCAAATTTGTGGAAGTGAACGATGAGACCGCTGCCATTAGTAGAGGGGTGTCGCCCTTTTGGAACGCCCTCAATTTTGACGCATTGGATCACACTGCAAAAGTCGCTAAATGAAAAGAGTCTCGGACTAGTTTTTCACAAAAAGCGCGCGAAAACGGTTTGCTGATGCCACTCCCATATCGTGACTTGTCCTCGCTGTGTTATGTTACTTTGTTCCTTTACAAAATGAAGATAAAGTTCAAAGTTCAAAGTTCAATTGACCTGAAAGAGAATCACGAGTATCTTCTTTTTTCAATCTATTTTTCCGTGGTAATTTCTCTCTTCGCTGCTTTCCATCAAATATTGCAACAATGATTGAAATTGGATGGTCTAACGTCGAGTTTTAAAAAACAACGTTTAACAACCTTTAAAAGGACGAATCATCAGGAATCTTCGAAATCATGCGAGCAATCTCGCCACCGGTCGCCTCGATTTTTGGAGGATTCTCTTGGGCCTATCCTAATGGTGCACCTGTGTTCTGCATGAGTTCAGGCTATGTCACATGGTGGAGCCTCGTTTTTGTGGGGAAACGTGAAACCATAGAGGTCCCTGCGATGGCTCTCTTAACAATTTTCCTGGTTCCAAAGGGCGGCTTTTAAAAATTAGCCCGATCAGGCCTCTCGGCATTAAAACTGATATCATGGCAAGACGAAATTACAATTAGTCACGAGATTGACGGAAAAGGGAGAGGAAGAGTAGAGGTTCATAATCATAGTAAGCTTTATTAAAGATTTTTGCTATATTGTGAAAATCTGCTTTCCTCGAAAAAGCGTTCCACTAGGGCGACACTGCTCTATAGCACGTTGCTTGTCGGAGAGGCAATGTTAGGGCTACAATGACTATCAAATAAACACTGTACATAATCTGTTTTGTATTATACAAACAACTTGAAATATTGTATTGTTTCGTTCAACAGACTTTGTCTCAAATTTTCTAGCTTTGTATATGTAGTTTCTTTAAAGTTTTGGCGTTCTAGAATATTTGTTGAAAGTGATTTTTGAGTTAGTATGAATTGTTTTGAATTTATTCTGGAGAACTGTATTATTTAGTTTTGTAAGCATATCAAATGTTACAAAGAAAATGTTTCTTGTTATAGAAAGTGAAAATATTGTGTACGACACTCTGATACCATTGAAATGATTGGAACTAAATGTGGGGCTGTTTTTGAACCGAATTTATGTTGATAACATCGTTGTTATGGCGATGATGCATTGATTCATCCTTACACAGGGTAACTCAGAGAAAAGGCCTCTTTATTGCCAAATCATAGCAGTGTCCCAAATTGGGTGTCCCAAAAAATGGCCATACATACAGTCGATTGCATCCAATGAAATATTGCTTTACATTTTTTCTGCACATGGTTTTGGCTAATTTGAAATCTGATCGTCGAGAGATAATAACTTAAGAAATGATACCTTTGACAATTATTTCTTATTGACATGAATTCTAAAAACAAAACATTTTCTAATCTCGCGTGCACCCTTTCAGAATTTCTCTTACCGCCTTTCAGACGATGTTTCAATACATCTCTTTATAAATTCATCTCTAACCATGGTACAAGCAGCCAAAGTAAAAGTACAACCATGGATAATCCAAACTCCTAAGCTATTGCTGTTATGTTCTTGCTTTTATTGACGTTTTTGTTTTTAGATTTTTGTTCTTGTTGTTTGTTATTTGATTGTTAGTAGTTTAAGTTTTGTTTAGCCACCATGCTTGTAAAAGTAGTGTATTATGGCATTTAATAATAATAATAATAATAATAATAATAATAATAATAATAATAATAATAATAATAATAATAATAATAATAATAATAATAATAATGGATGGGATGGATTGACTATAGGAAAGCATTTGACATGGTGCCTCATTCGTGGGTATTAGAGTGTCTGCATATCCTAGGAATAAACAATACTTTGATGAAGTTCCTAGAAAAGACAATGAAAGATTGGAGGGTTGAGCTGACATGTGCTAATGAATCACTAGGAGAGGTTAAGATTAAAAGAGGTATATTTCAGGGAGATGCATTATCACCGCTTCTGTTTGTTATAACACTCATTCCCCTAACCAGTGTATTGAAAAAGACAAAGCATGGGTACGAATTTGCAAAAAATAGAGAAAAGATTAATCACCTACTTTACATGGACGATCTTAAGTTGTACGCAAAGAGCGAGAAAGAACTTGATTCACTTATACAGACAGTCAGAGTTTTTAGCAAGGACATTGGCATGCAATTCGGGATCGAAAAGTGTTCAACGCTGGTAATGAAGAGAGGAAAAAGGATCAAATCAGACGGAATCAAAATGCCAGATGATACAGTTATAAAATCACTGAAAGAAGGCGAAGGATACAAGTATTTGGGTGTATTACAGGCAGATGAAGTGCAGGCAAAAGAGATGAAAGGGAAAGTCAGCAATGAATATAAGAGAAGAGTGAGAAAGATTCTGGAGACAAAGTTGAATGGGGGAAATATCATCAAGGGTATTAATACGTGGGCTATTCCTGTATTGAGATACTCAGCTGCATTCCTCCATTGGACAAAAGCCGAGCTTCAAGAGATGGATCGAAGAACAAGGAAACTTTTAACTATGCACAAGGGACTCCACCCAAGAAGTAATGTCGACAGATTATACCTACCTAGGAAAGAAGGAGGAAGAGGACTCATGAGCGCTGAAGATACNATTGACATGAATTCTAAAAACAAAACATTTTCTAATCTCGCGTGCACCCTTTCAGAATTTCTCTTACCGCCTTTCAGACGATGTTTCAATACATCTCTTTATAAATTCATCTCTAACCATGGTACAAGCAGCCAAAGTAAAAGTACAACCATGGATAATCCAAACTCCTAAGCTATTGCTGTTATGTTCTTGCTTTTATTGACGTTTTTGTTTTTAGATTTTTGTTCTTGTTGTTTGTTATTTGATTGTTAGTAGTTTAAGTTTTGTTTAGCCACCATGCTTGTAAAAGTAGTGTATTATGGCATTTAATAATAATAATAATAATAATAATAATAATAATAATAATAATAATAATAATAATAATAATAATAATAATAATAATAATAATACCATCATAGTCACAAGATACCATGCAAGCATAGGCCTAGTCATGATTCAAGGAAACTTTCAATTTATCACATTGATGGTGAAATTTCAAACCTGCAAACCTCAAAAATAATCTGGTGGCTTTTAGTTTAAAACTTGGACCAAACTTATCTTGAATAAACGGCTGAACTGTTTTGTATTTTCAACTTATATAAAGTTATCTTTTAATGAAATTTATCTTGCAATAACACGGCACTCTTTCATCTGGTCAAAGTTCAGTCGCTTAAAGATGGTTCGATTTATGCTTTGTTTGAGATAAAATTAAAATAACAGCGAAAAGATAAGAAATAGAAAAAATATTGAGACAAAGAATTCATTCTCCCGTAAGAAATTACATGAGGTTAAAATAGAAATATAGACAAAATACGTTACAACTTTGAAAACATCCCTTGCTAACTAGGACTGCAAAATAATACGAAATGACAAAATAATAAAGATAGCAAATAAAAGATCGCATTGAATTTTAGAAGCATTTGTTAAATATTCTTTTCTGCTAGTCACAGCAAATTACCTTTCAAGGTCCAATAAAAACAACTGACAATATTTAACTACGAATTTAAATGCAAGAAAAACTGTCCCTTATTCAAGATTAAAGATTCTTATTCAATGCGATGTCAAAGTTATGTACCATCCCCATACTGTTAAAAAAAGTAGGGGAAACCGGGGACGATTGTAACACGTTTCGGAAATCGGTAATATCTTTTAAATAAGTATTGATTGCGTTCTTTGAGGTAAATGATTTTGTAGTTGCATCTCTTGGAATGACATAGACCTTAGCTTCAGTCGTGTAGAACCAATTTTTGGGACGTTGTGAAAGTTTTAAAATCAGTAAATCATTACAGAGAATTATTGCACGACTCTGTTTATATACATGAGACTTATGAACGCCATCTAGCCGACTTTCATGAAAGACAAATTCTTGAAGCATTATTTTGAAGTTTTGCCAATTATACGACATTTGAATTTCGAAACGGTACATCTCTTGATAACTGCATGTATGCACGCTGTTGGACCAGAATTGAGACCAAGCCATCGCTCGGCTTACACCTGGGCAATTGTAAGGTTGTAACACGCTGTTACCATTGCCCCTGACATGGTTAGCTATCTTTATTCCCCTTTTTACATTCCATGAGCATCCCAGCTTAAAAGTTCAATGTAGTTAGGATCGTAAATAGATGTAATGTCTATGGTGTGAAAAATGCTATTTTTTGCTCTAGAAGAAAGTTTTCCAGACACAAATTCACATTGGAAGCACACTTTTACTTTCATTTTAACCCCGAAAATTTCGCAAGTTTGGACGAACAGTCATGTTTCTCAAGTAGTATGTAGAGGATTGAGCTGAACATGTTCTGTGCAAAAACTAGATTCTTTGCTTGTTTCGCTAGGCGTCAGAGCCAGTTACAATTGTCCCCGGTCTCCTCTTGTAATGACTCACAGAGTCGTTGGATTTATGCTATAGCGTAGAAAGCTAATTGCAAAGAAAAGGTTGCATAGCAACACACTCATTCTTTTATAAGAACCCTCTCATAAGAAACTGCTGTAGGCTATTCCAGAAAATATAGAAACTCTACTAGAAGCGATCAGAGTTCAAAGTATTCTAAACAAAAGGTATGTCACCAACCAAAATAATTCTACGAAGTACAATTTTGCTTATGATTGGCTTCTTTCTTGTAATTCTTGGTTCAAAAGGCGGTCCCCAACGAATTTTGATAAATTGTGAGATTCTGTACAAGAAACTCTACAAGAAAGTTTTACTATAAAAATTGGGCTCAAAGTTAAGAAAATCCTACTACAAAGCACACGGCTAAGTTTCTTATAAAAATGAGTGTATCAAAGCAGTTGATGTACATGCATGTCAATTCGTCAAAATCTGTTTTACAAACGACGGAATGGAAGGGCCACAAGGGTGGATGAAAATCCCAAAGATGAATGCTACAAAATATGTACCGTAATGTGTTACAAAAGACATAGATACCATGAATTGTATTCGTTACAGCACCACAGAGTCTAGAAAAAGTCACGGCTCCACGGCTGCGAGCTGGAGGAAGGTTTTGCTTGTTAATGTCATATTTAAGGAAGGTTTAGTAGCTTTTCTACTGAACCAAGGACAATTTTGGCTTATTTTAGCAACATCGACTGGTTTATAGATGTTAGGGTTATAAAAAACACGAGGAGTTTGAGAAATCTGGCTATTTTGACTTGATAAAATGAGGAAGGTTTTACCAAAAAATTGGCATCCGGACGTTTGACCTTTTTCTGGACTCTGTCTGCAGCACCACAAAAGAGAAAGTTGGTTTGCCAGGATTCTCTGAAAAGACAGGTTTTCACATTGGTGGATCAAAAGATAATTTCTCAACCAGCACACTTCAAACAGGAACTGAAATAAAGTCAAAAGATAATCGCGTGGTTTTAGATTCGAAATTCGATGTAGAAAAGAAGCAGCGTATGTATAAAGATTTTACCCTTTCTTTTCGAAACATACAACCAGGGACAAGTCTGCATAAGAAATATACATCAGGATGCAACTTTTGTTTGAGGTGACGATTTTGGTTATTACCTAGCATAGGTTCCAAATCTTTAAATTGGCGTAAAAAGGTCGGTGTAAAATTCAGTGAACTCTTTCTTTGAATCGAATGGCTTGAAAGAAACTTTAGCTACCTTGCTATAATTCTACCGTTGGACTTTTCAGAAATCTTGAATATTTTCGAAATTACACCGCATTGTATATTTCAACTCATTTGAAGATGTGACGTCATCAAATTTCTAAATCATAAACTAGGGGTGTGTTTAGCTAAAGTTTCTTTCAAGCCATTCGATTCAAAGAAATAGGTCACTGAATTTTACACCGATTTTTTTAAAGATTTGAAACCTATGTTTTACCTACGGTGTAGAAAGTTTTCTCGCAGTTATGATATTAAATTTAGCTTGCAAGTTACAAAATGATGCGAATAGATGCGAATGCGAATACTAAAAATGTTACTAACTCGATATACCTTTTAATATATATTCAAATTCGAGGCCGTTTTGTTGATCATGTAATGAGTCTGCGTTTACACCCGGTTTTCCATCTTAATTTCTTCTTCAATCACTTTTTCCATTTCCTTATTTGATTTCTTTCTATTTGGTTCCATCCAAGTTGGATCCGGGTGATATTCCACCAATCCGCCGGTCAATCGATCTTTCACTGTAGTTGTCCATGTTCCGCTACTGTGACGTACCATCCATACGATCATCCAACATATGCACGGTAAAATGCAGGCCAGCACAACAACTGAAATTATAAACTGACCCCAACCAGGATAATTGACTCGAGATGTCCACGACTTTGAACCAGGGAGTTTCGATGAGTATGGTTTCTGTTTAAAAATTAAACAAATTAAAACTTAATAAGTACGTATTTAGAACCATGACTTTTATTGCAAAGACAAAAAACAGTTTTCAAATGCCGCTAATATTTCACCTAATGGCCATAAACTTCGTCTTACAATTTCTTGATTCTCTCTCATGCAGATTCTATCGTCCACGTACTGCTAAAATGTATAGCAACCTTAAAGCAATTTCTCGAAAATGTGACTTTATATCAGTTTTTCCAAAAATGGCCTATTTACTTGTTCTCTATACCAAAATCACAAAATGGATGCCGCTCTTTATACAAAAATCGTGAAAACGATACCCTTCCCGATGGCACGTCCCTAGTACCCAAAATATAAATAATGCCCCCCCCCCCGGGCCTTTCCTGTCTCTCTTCTTACCTGCATCTTTTTTTTTCTTTCTCTATTGTTTAAACTTATATGACTGTAGAATATTCAAGTTTGTAACTCTGTATGCTGTATTGCGTTCTTTGAGAATAATCTCGTTGGTCAAATCAGATTTAATTTTTCAAATAAAAAAATTACGATTTGGTGAGATAAATTGACCAACCTGTACGCATCCAACATAAGCACTGTACTTCGCAGTGTCTTTGGCAGTTTCGGCAATACTCGCAACTAATACGATGAAAATGGCGATTGGTGAAATGTATTTCCAACACACCATCCAGAAAATGAAGGGCCTTGATCCTGTCATGTATTCAATATCATTTCCAAACCTATAACAAATGAATTGAAAGATTAATCAATTGTCTTATTGCCAGAGCTTGTAACTTTCGAAATGGCAAGAAACAGAGTCCAATTGTAAACCAATTAATTTGGCGACCCCAATAAATCTTTTTCCATATATAAGTCGTATATGAGTCTTTCTTGTATGTTTTGCTTGCAGCGAAATCGTTCTTCGAGGTGGTTAGAATAATGTTTACTTTGAAACAACTTTTTCAGAACTTTTAAATGCGTCGGCAAGATAACACGATAGGAGCACAAAACAAATAGGAAAAACAGTAACTGACCTATCATTCCCATAAACCCATGATATGGCAACGGTTTGGAATAAGGCAATGACAAGGAGAGGAAGAGACACACTGTAATCGTCGAATATTTGGAAGATATAAAAGCCAGGAGCTGAAACCATTGAAATACCAACGAGGAAGAATATAACTGCCAAGATTGCTGAAATAAATTAGGATAAATTACAAACAATGTCAATCTTGAGAAAACTTGGCCTGCCCTGACATGGTCTTTAAACCATCGGAAAGTTCTAAGATTTCATTTTACTCGCTCGCATATTCAGCAAAGTTAATAAAGGCTTGACAAAAACGGCTCAGTTACTATACATATTACGTTATAAAATGCAAAAACGCTGAGGCTAGTGGCCCGGGGCCTGGGAACGAGGTTGCAGTTGCCCAGGATGCAGAGAAAGCCCAGAACTAGAAGGCTTTCTGGCTGTAAGGGGAATTCTTTATTTTTCTGAAACATTTTCCAAGTTTTCTATACCAAATGAGTTTAATTTATCTTCTTATGTTTTGCAGCAAAAATACATTATAGGTTTTAAGATATCTACAGAAAATTCTTTTGACAACTAGAAAAGTTTTTGCTACAAGCTCGAGCCCTTACTGTATGAGATATATGATGAACTGTAAAAACAATTGAAAGCCCAGAAAAATCTTGATACGGAGGCAGTGAGCTCCATGGGCCTAATATACCACAAGAATATCATAGAGAAAAAGGAACAGTGAAATGAAACGGAGGAGAAAGAAACGGAGGAGAAAGAAAAGAAGAATTAGTGAAACTGAGGAATGCAATAGAGGATGAAGAACAATTGCTGCAACAAAAGAAGAAAAAATGCAAAAAGAAACTAAACACTGAAATGGAATTGAAATATAATTAATAATAACAAGAAATGACCAAGAACAATAAACCTTGGGCGCCCCTCCTACCCCACGATGCTAATTGGCTCATGAAAATGTGAGTGTGGTAGCTGCAACAAGATCCACTTTCTATTGGGTTTTTCGATGGGTCTGACACCACTGTTAGCTCAAGTATTACAAATTCACATACCAGTAAAGATTTCCTTTTTCATTGGAATTAATTTCATATCATACAAAGGTGCAACCGCAGCTTCTAATGTGCCAAATTCAGAATCAATGCCAAGCAAGAGCAACATCATGAAAAAGAGGACGGACCAAAGGGGCGATGCATCCATAAGAAGGAATGCATCACAAAATGTGATGAAGGCCAGTCCAGCACCACCACCAACCTAAGTAAATGAAAATACAAATAAATAAACAAATATCAACACGATAGATGAACAGCAACAACTAAACAGCAACGAGTAAATAACAAAAGATAAAACCTGCTTGATTCACATTATGAGATTGAAACTGAAATTGAAAGAACTAAAAACTGACATAGAAACAGTTTTTCATTTCTTCATCCTTATAGATATACCGTACATACGTACATATCTTTTCCTAATCCTATATTTGAACAGTTATTGTTCATTTTAACTTAATCTAAGTAGATTAACTTAACTTAATCTAAGATACTAAAAACTGTACGGTTAATGCATTGCAAACTGGGTCATTCAAAACAACCCCTTCTTCAATTGAGAAAGGCTAAAATCAACGATTCAAAGATTAAGTATGAATTCTTGAGCCTAAAACCTTGTGCAAAAAACGTCGTATCACAATGTAATATGATGATGGATGAGATTAAATGATGTTGAACTGGAGTAAGTAAGGCTAAACCATCATAATTCATTCGAAAACCAAGTCATTCATGCTATTTTATTCCCTGCTATCTCTGCAACTTCTGTTTGGCTTTCATGTGACTAAGTCACACAATTTCAGACAGCCCCAAGCAAGCAAAGTGCGACATCTTCTTTGTACAAGCAGGGACAGGTCGTCCACTTTAGTAGCGACTGCTATTCGGTCATAATCATTTTCATGTGACTAAGCCACACAATTTCAAACCGTACACCTTAAACTTTTTGCTATAGCCAATATCTGTTTCACTATTATGCTGAGAAAATTCTCAGAAGTGTCATTACTTTTGCAAGCGGAGTCTAGATACACATGGCCTAGATACAGAAAACCATTGTCTAGAATCGAATTGCTGCTACTGGGATTAAGTAATACTTGTCTTTAGCAAAACAAATTATTTCTTCTATAAATCCTTCGTAAAAAAGCTACAATATTACATTATGACTGGTACATGGTGGCTGATATGTGACATCGAAGATCTAGCATCGAAGATCTAACATCGAAGATAAATGTGAAAGGGAATAAGTGGCCTGTTTGTTGCTAAGGAAAATACATGTGATATTCTCAGGAGCATAGCAACGTGTCCATGGCCGGGAAATGTTATCATCTTTAATATTATTTCAAAACTCCTACTCAACTCAAATACGGATATTTCGCACCTTTTGAGGGATAATCAAATTATTCGTTATAAAAGAAAAAGCGTAGGAACATGTTCAATAATATTTTTCGATTTAATTTCATTCTTAACAATTGAAAACACCGAAAACACTGAATTTAAATCATATCTTTATCATTTCATGATCCTAAGTCTAATGTCCTAAGTCTACACACTTCAGCCAACCTTTTAAATCAGAACTGTATTTGCTCAAGAGTTTGAGTCCCTCGAGTTTAATAAGTATCATCACGGTGCAATGCAGTATTTGACAATGGACGCGGAAGTTTTTGATAAATGATACAGGAAAATTGTTACATTTGTTGAATAATTCGATCATAACTTTGCAAGAAGACATTAGCAATCACATTCTTTTCATTTATCGAGAGGATTCCTCTAACTGCCATAAAAAGTCTCACCTTTCATAAAGTTGTAGTCGATTTTAGCAAAATCGCCTTCTTACCGCCTTTACAGCGTGATCGTTTATTCAAGTACACATTTGTGTCTCTATTTCCGCCATAAAACATTTTCAATCACATTCTACATATTTCATCTCAGGAGAATTCAAAAACCTAGCAAATTTGTTTCAGGCGTTTCCATCCATGGTATTCTTAAATTAACTCAAAACACGAGTTTATTGATGACGTTTATAACTAACTAATACACGTGATGTGAAATAATGCTTCTTTTTTATTGTTAAGAAAGAATGAAATAAAAATACTTACTTCTTCGACGGGAATACCAGTTTTTAATTCACGATGACCCAAAATTGAAAACACAACAATTCCAGCAAAGATGGAAGTACCACAATTGATTAAGACGACAGTGTAAGCATCTTTGACGCAGTTATTTTTACGAGGCATGTAACTTGCAAACGCAATCAGAGCACCAAAGCCAAGACTGAGGGTGAAGAACATTTGTGTTGCTGCATCCAGCCAAATGCGAGCGTCTCCTAACCTCGTCCACTGAAAATGTAAATATCAAAATTACCAAAATGACAAAGTTGAAAAACTATTCGATGTATTTAGATTTGTATTTAGATCTGTATGTAGTTACGTTGCAATAACTTAGAGAGCAAGGGAAACAAGTATTAGTGACATTGAAGAAGAGGAGTATTTGCCCAACCATCCAGGAACAAGGGAATAAATTGCGTAATATCGCATTTAGGGGATGAAGTCGATTTAGGGGATCACTTCTATCTGAGGTCTGCTTGGTCTTACTTTGACTGACACTTATCATAATAAAATTGCTAGGTAAAATCAAAGGGTAAAATCTAAAATCTGAAAAGAACATTTTTTACCGAAAGAATTGGTCTCTGGAATAGAATTGTCGCTCCTACAGACATGATGCGATAATTGAAACTTAAATATTGAAACCTAAACTTCTTAGATATGAAACGTGCTTCGTCATCAGCAATTGGATACCAGCGTGTTTTCTTGTTTCCCTGTGTTTTGCAAAGACGCACAGCTCTGTCATAAACGTAGTGCAGAGTCATTATAAAAGCACAGGGAAATAAAACACATACACGAAAAACAGCAAAGTATCCTAGTACTCATGGTTTACAAAAACAAAACTATGCAAAAATATATGAACAATATTTCACAAAGAGGTCTTACATCGGGGGAGAAAAGTTTCTTGATTCCAGTTCCAGCTCCTGGCAAAGTGACGCCACGGAAAAAGAAAATTACCAAGATGACATAAGGGAATGTGGCTGTAAAATAGACGGCCTAAAAGGAAGAAATTCGAAATTAAGATCATTTGGCGGGGAAGCGAGTCAAAACGTTGAATTTAAATTCATTTCAAAAAAGATTCAAACATTTTTTAGTTAAGTTCATTTGGAGCATAGGTTTCAAATCTTTAAAAAGGTCGGTGTAAAATTCTGTGACCTATTTCTTTGAATGGAATGGCTTGAAAGGAATTTTAGCTACTTTGTAATAATTCTACCGTTGGACTTTTCAGAAATCTTCAATATTTTCAGAATTAGAGTGCTTTTCTTCTTTTTTAAGAATTCAAGAAAAATTTTGAAAAAATCTTAAAACCTTCGTAATTTCTAAACTTTTTGAGGAAATATCGAATAATTTTCCAGAAAAATATGGTTTATGAACGTCTACAATATGGTATGAAGCAAAAGTCTTTCACTCTTCTAGTTTGCGATTTAGAAATTTGATGACGTCACATCCTCAAATGAGTTGAAATATGAAATACGCTGTAATTTCGAAAATATTCAAGATTTCTGAAAA
>REGM01000388.1:111210-162253 GCA_004194415.1 Aurelia aurita
TTATAAGGCATCCATATCAATTGTGATAGAAGTGTTTGCCAAAAGCTGCAATATATCCAGTCATTGCTTTGCAGCTATAAACGTCTTGTTTAGGCCTAAACTAGACTTTCTGACTTGTGTTCACTTGTGTTCCCTTTGTCTCCACTTGTGTTCTCTTGTGTTCCATTTGTGTTCAATTGTGTTCACTTGTGTTCTCTTGTGTTCACTTGTGTTCACTTGTGTTCTACTTGTGTTCCACTTGTGTGGTGTTTTAGATTAGATCCTCTTGATCCTCTTTATCAAAGTGCAAATAAGATCCATGAACTGAACGGAACTGCAATGTTCAACGTTGTGTGTTGTTCAATTTCAATCAAGTCTGAAAATAGAATAGCATAAGCAAACTTTGTTTACTCCCAGTTCTTTGGCTTAGGCCCTATTTCTGACCATTTGAAACGTCCAGTTGCAGTTACTCACTTCATGTTTTCAGTGAATCAGCCAAAGCGGTGAATGCAAATTGCCTGTTTTCTCAGTGCAGATAAGTCCCAATGATTTATTATAAAACCACAAGAGTCGCAATAAAATCAGGCAAAATTCACAAAATTACGGACAATCAAGAAAATCGCTGGGAATCTGTAAAAATTCCAAAACCGCGTTTCTATTTTGAAACATCATTTTAATTTCAACTTGTCATCTTTGAAGGATCTGGTTTGCTTTGATGATGCATATACAGTAGGGTTTCTGGCACACATCGTGAAGCACATCTCTGCTAAAATTTAAAAACAGGATGCACGCACTCATTGGCGATTCTTCATCGTTACTTCTAGTATCAGAATTTTTGCAAAGGCCTATTTTCATGATGTCTGTTGTGAAAATGTCCTTTGCAATATTTTAGAATCTTTCATTATGAAAATTTTAAGGCATCAAATAAGGTTAGCTTGCTTTCCAATATTTACAAAAGCAGTGCATAGAAAAAGCCTCTGCCTCCCAGTGAAGCTGCGTCAGCCTTTTTAATGTTTCCCCTTTGTCGCTGGTGAGCATGCAAATCAAATCTTTCAATAGCCCACAGGGAGACCCACAAATCTTCCAATTTCACGCTTATTAGCCAATGACATCGCCGTATTCCGATCACATGACCGAAAATAAGCTTTTTGAGACAACTTTTCGAGTACCTTTACGAAAATAAAAATGGAAAATATAACTACTAAAGATACAGAGCTGGTTTTACCACGAATCGATTCTACGGGCCGCACTCCATATTGGTTCTTCTGCATTTGGTTAAAATCTCATCAAGGATCAGCGGTACATCGAATTTCATCCCTTCAAATATTGGCCTATGTTTAAATATATTTCGGGAACGCTACAAATAAGATATAGCTTCCAGAATTTCACATGTTACGTTAATTATACCACGAAATAATCTAAACATGTTTGTTATAGTAAGATTTCAAAATCCTCGACGAGTCATCGCTATGTGCTACCAAAGAGGGTAAAGGGCCTACCTTCATCTGCATCAGAATCCCAATAATCGGCATTAAATCATTTTCTTTCGCTGTACTGAGGCATCGTATCTATTTACCAATAGGATCAAGATAAATCCCACTTCTTTCCATCGTTTTATCATTGTTACTTTTGAAAAAATGTGATCAAATCTCACAGTCTCTGAAGCGAACTCTCCAGTCCAAGTTTTGTTGTTGCAAACACCTAGGACGAATTGCGTAAAACAAAAGTTTGGGCAAGACTTAGGTCTCCCATATGACAAAGAGAATGGATACTTTTGAGAGTAGATTGCACACACATGAGGGCATTCTATCAGGGAAAAATAAACAGAAAACAACTCCTTTCACAAAAATAGCAAATCGCTTTGTCATATCGGAAAACTGCACCTTTTGTGTTAGGAAACTTCCCCTATACAATATATTCTCAAAAGTGTGCAATCTATTCTCAAAGGTATCAATTCGCTGCGTCATATGGGGGACATGAGCCTTGCACGAACTTTTGTTTTACGCAATTCTTCCTGGGTGTTTGCAACAACAAAACTTGGATTGGAGAGTTCGCTGCGGAGGCTGTGAAATTTGATCACATTTTGTCAAAATTAACAATAAATTCAATTAAAGTCATACCTGCTGACCTTAGTGATCATGAGCTGCTAAGATGCGTGGGTAAACTCCACTCGATCAAGCACAGTTCGAAATTAATTAAATGTCGCAACTACACAAGTTATGACCCAAGACTATTTTGTGAAGATCTAGAGTCGGAAACTTCCAGAAACGTTTTCGAGTCCTGGAGTACAGAAACAGCATGGACACATCATTTCCTTCACTGACATTTTCTTTCTATTGCTTCTATTGTGAACTTCTTCCTTTTCTTCCTTTCCTTCCTTCCCTCCCCATCCTTTCCTTCTTTCTCTCCTTTTCCTAGTAATACGACATTTTTATTTCCTTCTAAAATCGGAACTTTCCTATGAGATTTCTTCGCGACTTCGCATATGTTTTCCAGCACTGTTACAAAGTGTCTACCATTTATATGCTATTTTTTAATTGTTTTTCCTACTTTTAGGTGCTTTCTTGATTCCATATTTCATCTTCATGATAATTGAAGGACTACCTCTGTTCATAATTGAATTCTCAATTGGCCAGCGCTTCCGAAAAACTGCAATTATGGCTTGGAAAGAAATTCATCCAGCACTGTTTGGTATTGGGATATCATGCCTTGTTGTCTCGTTCATGCTTTGCATATATTACGTCATTGTTCTAAGTTGGTGTGTGTATTATCTCTACATGTCATTTCAAACAAATCTACCTTGGGCAAAAAAGAATTGCATCAATTATGAACCATACCTGAAGCTTGATAATGAAGTGAAAAGATTGTCAACGATGAACTTAACTGATCCACTTATCAATAACAATTTCACACGATTGAAGACGATGAGAGATAATTTTCCAGACTGCTGTGTCATTGATGCTCCAATGTGGTACTTCTATCACCGTACCCTGCAAGTTTCTTCCAATATTGAAGATGCTGGTGTTGGCTTGAATACAAAATTGACCATCTGCTTGATCGTTGCTTGGGTTGTCACTTATCTTTGTGTTGTGAAAGGAATTCAGTCAAGTGGAAAGGTATTTAAAGTTTAAATTAAGTTACAGTTATTTTCCTCATTCTTTCTCAAGACATTTTGTGCAGCACCATAATGTTAGGTTGATGTACTTTCAACACATCCATTTGCCTTCAAAATTACCATGACTTTGTACAGTAATACTTTGCGAATGAGAGAAGCATCCATTTGACATCAAAACTACCATGACTTTGTACAGTAATACTTTGCGAATGAGAGAAGCATCCATTTGACATCAAAACTACCATGACTTTGTACAGTAATACTTTGCGAATGAGAGAAGCAAGCACAGCAACTGAAATAAACAGTGAACAAGAATTGTGCACGTAGCTCGTTACTACGGCCTGAGTAAAGATAACTTGTAGCACAAATTTTGCATGACAAACAAGACTTGAAGCAAGTCATGCGAAGAGACTTTATTTGTGAACCATGACAGCATGTTACAACAACCATTGTCAACAGAAAAATGTCTGCAGCGGAAATCTTTTGTTGTGTGTTTCAGTTTTGATGATTAACAGATTGATTGATTGATTGATTGATTGATTGATTTGATAATTGTTTAATCAGTTGATTTATTGATTGGTTAATTGCTTAGTTGGTAAATATTTGATTCTCTTTCAGGTGGTGTACTTCACAGCAGTTTTTCCATATGTTGTTCTCATCATCTTTTTCTTCAGAGGAGTAACATTGGAGGGAGCTGGAATTGGAATAAAAAAATTCTTTAATCCCGATGTAAGTCAACTTAATTTGACCATCAGTTGACAAATATGACATTTCATTGACTAAAAAGATTGTTGTTTATTAACTTTTTGAATCAAGAGCACAATTAGCGAATGTCCTAAAGAGTTATTTGAACAGTCATTGGAATTTACCAAGCTATTGATCAAATAAGAAGTAAGAGTTACGTTATTAATATAAATTCAAACAGCTATTTATCACACTGAGCCCAATTTAGATCTGAGTATTTAGCCCCTGTCTGTATCTGCGCACGGTGAATTACTACTAATTTTTCTTGAAAAGCTAGAGGCCACTTTAAAGAGGAAGAACAGTTCATCGATATGATCATCAAAACTTAACGCCCAAATTTGATAGAAAATTCGAATTTCTTTACAAATAGCAGCAGTGACCACAAAGTTGCACAGCTAAGTTTTTTTGGACACCCGCCCAGTTTTCTAATGCATGGAGAACGGTTTTCTTTTCAGTTCGCTTTACTGAAAGATCCACAGATTTGGATGGATGCAGCAACTCAAATGTTCTTCACACTCAGTTTAGGATTTGGTGCTCTGATTGCGTTTGCAAGTTATATGCCTGAACGGAATAATTGTGTGAATGATGCATATACGGTCGTATTGATCAATTGCTTCACTTCAATCTTCGCTGGAGTTGTTGTCTTCTCTATTCTTGGCTACAGAGAATTAAAAACCGGCATTGATGCAACCAAGGTAACAAATTTTTCTGTTTCTTACCCTTTTGTCTCCAGTTTAAGTCCACGATTACGCAAATCAATTGTTATTACACATTTTTTAAGTTACATGTACGAAGTAATACCGTCGGGAGTATTCTTGAATTCTTGATCATTTTCAAAATTCTAGAGATTTTAGGTTCCAGCTAATTCTAAAGGTTTTGGAATCATAAAATTCCTAAATGGTAAAACAAACAAATAACAGACTCTCTCAGGGGCAAATGTCTTTGCAAGCTTACTTAATAATATTTCATTGGGGAAAGATAACGAAGTTTACTAACTTCTGGAGATCTTCAACTAAAGCTCTGATGGAAAGAAACATGACTCATAGGTGGGGAAAAATAATGGATTCTTTTGAAGAAGATTTACCCGTGGACAGACATGTTTCTAACTCCATACGAGTAGAAACAAGCCTCGTATTGTAGCCTCTCATGAAATCTGGTTCGTTAGAATTCTGCAATTGTATTTTGCATGGCTTCGCTTTTCCTTGCAAACTTTGCATGAATCATTTTCATAAAAATAAAACACGCTATAAACATTTATGATTATTGAAATAATCACGAAATTAGTAATGTTCACAATAAAATTGCTTTTCTGTATCTAACGAGTATTTCAAGGCTTGTAATCAAGAACCAAGAATAATCCCAAGTTGTAGTTCAAGTCTATTTATTTGAAATTTTTACTTTCCATATCAACGCATAACTTTGATAAATGATAAATTTCCACTTTAAGGTTACTGCCCTGGTTAATATGGCCAAAAGTATCATTTTCAATTGTTTCCTTTTATCAATAATGCAGGGTCGAAGCTACAATTTGAAACCCTCCCAGTCAATATCTAAGCACTGGAAGTAATGATAATTCTTAGTTAGTAATGATACTGTAAACCCAACGTGCCCTAGGAACGACATCATTGAGGATACGGAGCACTTTTTGTTGCTTTGCCCTTCATTTGACATTCAACGACGAGACCTTCTCGCTGGACTTTCGGAATTATTACGACCATTTGTTCAAATCGACAGCCTTTCAAACAACGATGTAATACAAATTTTGTTTTATGGTGGTAAAGACCTTTCTAAGGACGTTAATAAAAATATACTTGAACTGACTCTAAATTTCATCCACAAAACTGGTCGGTTTGGTTAAGCAAATAATTTCCAACCTTTGTTTCACGCCACTTAGTCATTAAGTCCTTTTTTGTCCCTTTTTCGTTTGTTTGTAGATCTGTTTCACATTTGATGTAAGGCATTTATATTGCGAATGGCAATTTCATCCACATCAAATTTGGATATCCAGATCAATAATATTTTGAACTTTGAAACCTCGACCAGATAGCTCGGGCGCGGTGTTTGGGCGATGGGGACTCTGGAAAGGGGGCAGTGGCAGCGGCAGTTGTTGTCGTTGTTGGTGTCTCCGCTCTGTTGTTCAGCATTATCGCATATGCTGGCCTGGCATCCAATGTGAAACAGACTCAGTATTTATTTATCAGTATTTAATCTTTAATGTGTAGCTTTTTGTAGTTGTATATTTGTTTGTAATTTAGATGTTCTTTATGTAAAGGCTGTGGGGTAGCCATGGTCTCTTGCTCCCTGTGGTATCGTCCTTGTAGTGTTGCAAAGTAGATCATAGGTAGTGTCGTAGTAATTCGTTTTTGTAAATCTTTAATTGAATATAAAAAAAAAAAAAAAAAANACATCAAATTTGGATATCCAGATCAATAATATTTCGAACTTTGAAACCTCGACCAGATAGCTCGGGCGCGGTGTTTGGGCGATGGGGACTCTGGAAAGGGGGCAGTGGCAGCGGCAGCGGCAGTTGTTGTCGTTGTTGGTGTCTCTGCTGGGGTCTCTGTTGTTCAGCATTATCGCCTATGCTGGCCTGGCATCCAATGTGAAACAGGCTCAGTATTTATCAGTATTTAATCTTTAATGTGTAGCTTTTTGTAGTTGTATATTTGTTTGTAATTTAGATGTTCTTTATGTAATGGCTGTGGGGTAGCCATGGTCTCTTGCTCCCTGTGGTATCGTCCTTGTAGTGTTGTAAAGTAGATCATAGGTAGTGTCTTAGTAATTCGTTTTTGTAAATCTTTAATTGAATATAAAAAAAAAAAAATCTTAGTTAAAGATAAGAAACTAAAAGTTACAGTAGAGATTTGTTCCTAAAGAGGAAGGGATTAACGATAATCACTTGACCTTCAAGATGAAATGATTGCGTGTTAATCCACCTGGGATGTCAACTTTCGCAACTTTGCCGCGTTACTTCGATTTATTGACATTAGTACTTGGTCACACGCTTCATGTTGCTAATGGCCTTGACCCGGTTTATTAGTAACGTTTTAAGAGCCTTTACTAAAAGCCAGCTTTCTCGGAACTAAAAATCCTCCAGTAGTAGGTACTAAGTTTCTATTTAGGACCCGCAGGACCAATCAGATGATGAGAAATTTGGCACAGTGGGAGATAATGCATGTAGCTACCAAATTGTGTCTGCGTTTTTTTGACAATCCACTGGTCTGGATTTTAGACCGAACAAAGCTGCCGTGAGGGCTAAGAAACTTAATGCAATTATTGCGGAAGCTATAGCTTGAAAATTTGATATTATATCAAAATTCTCAGACACACTTTGGTAAACAAGGAAACGATCTATCGGCTTAAGTTATTTTCGTGATTCTACAGTCTTGCTGGGGGTCCTAAATAGCCTTTGAAGGAAGGGTATTTAAAAATCATGATAACTTTGATAAATGATCTGCTGACGCTTTTTTCAACTGGATTTCCACATAAGGGTATTCCTAATTAATTTACGCATCGAGTGATGTATGGGTTCGCTATCATCTACGCACAGTACGGTCCCTCAGAGGAAAACACTGAAATTACTGCCGTGAGGGTGGGCAGTAACCTTAAAAGGTTCTTTATCTTTCAAGGCTTGGTTTACAGCGTAGCCCAACTTGCATCCCATAGGGTGCCATTTATGTTCAACCAACAGATTGCAGCAGTTGACAAATCTGACTTTTACCAGTTCTTGGCCACCGTGTGATTATGTATAAATGTATTTTCCGAAAACTCTTAGGCTGAAAATATATCGCCCTGATGGTTTCGTTCTTAACTTATTAATGACTTTGCAGCTTGGATCTGGCCCAGGATTGGCATTCATGACATTTTCAGACGCATTACTTCTAATGGATGTTTCACCATTATGGTCAATTTTATTCTTCATGATGTTGATTTTGCTTGGCATTGATTCAGAATTTGGAACCCTTGAAGCTGCTATTTCTCCACTTTATGAGTTGGGTTGGGTCAAGATGAGCAAGCCCTTATTTACAGGTACCTAAATAATAGTGCATTTCTTTTGAAACTTACCATAGCTATCGTTCGTAGGATGTCTTGCCAAATCTTGAGACTTCTAAGAATTCTTCCGTTATGTCGAATTTGCGAAAACACAAAGCTACTCATGTCAAACTTCGTTACTGTTTCCTTTTGTGGATATTTGTGCAAGGAGTTGTCTTGAGTTCAACAGAATTGTTGCGAATTCGTGTATGTTAAGTTAAGTTACGAAATAACTTGTATTGTGTATGCAAGTTTTATGGAAAGTTTCGTCATTTGCAGTGATGTAACATCGTAAATTATCTTTCAAAATTCCATGATTCTTTTTCGTGCTAGAATTGTTAACTTAGACGTAAAAATTTACTTCAGTAAGATTGATTTCTGTAGAAGATTGATTGATTGATTGATTGATTGATTTCTGTAGAAGATTGTTCTAAAATACTTGAAAAATCATATCAGCTTGGCGACTACTGTAATTATTTTGTTTACATACTAACTGGCAAAGGCAATCAAGCAGTTTGCCCGAAGTTTATCCCAAAGACGTTGTCCTGTCAAAATTTAAATTTTCATTAAAATCATGCATGGTATTATAGCACGATTTAACTCTAAGAAGAAGCATTATATTTGGCTTTTTCTGGTGAAGAAATTTCACTTGCCTGTGAAAAATTAAGTACTGCTCTAACATCCGCTATCTGGATTGCCCGCTGTCTCGAACATTGGCTAGACTCAAAAAAATTTGATTTTCCCTCAGAGTTAGAAATAGCGGATGTTGTGATACCTATGAGGTTTTTATTTGTACATGAGACTTATTTGAGGTTCTTTCGTGAAGTGGTCTTTATCAATTCCAAGATAGTCAATTTGTTGATGATGCATTGAGGACTTTGTTTGTTTTTATGTGTGCTAAGAGTTGTAAGATATTCCTAAAAGTGGTGTCAGTAACCCTGTCCCTGGCTTGACATATGCAGTTTTCTTTGACAGCAATATTTCTTTCATTCATTCAACAGCACTTTGTGCCGTAGTCATGTTCCTGATTGGATTGTGCATGGTTTCTGGTCCTGGATTTTACATCTTCCAAATATTCGATGATTTCTCAGTTACTCTTCCATTGCTTCTTATTGCATTCTTTCAAGTCGTTTCTGTCTCATGGGTATATGGAAACGACAAGTAAGCAAGTAATTTTTTATTGCCTCATCAACAGTATGCCGGTGTAGGTTTATGTTGAGGAGCAAGGGCTTGTATGACCTACCACTTAGTGTCCAATAAAAGCCCCAAGTTTGATTGACTCTTGTGACACGACTTATGTTAGATAGAAATAGAAATTTGAAGGTTTTCTTTTAAATTCGAAATATCTTAATTCAGATATCGGCACCTTATTGTTTACACTTGCTTGCAAACTCCCCTGGTTGTGATTCTCGAAAGATAATGGAACAAAATCTACAAAAAGTGCAGATTCATGCCAAAGTTTGATTCGTTTAGACCATACAAGAAGAAACATCAGCTAGGAATGGTCCCAGCATATATCTGTTCAGATCAAATGCAGCTAGAGACATTTGCAATTGGAAGTTTATTTGATATGATAGAATACTACTGCAACTTAAAAGTATCGAAATTTGAAAAAGTGTTTGCCTGCAGACAGTATCAAGAATGTCTTTATGATTTTGAAATAGATCATCCAAAAAATCTTCTGCAGCAAAGAATTGTCAAAACGTGTTTTCGTTATTTACACATTGTTCTTATCAATCAGAAATGCTTAATAGCCATAGACCTTTTTACTTGCCAGAAAAGAGGTTTGGATCGAGCGTCCAAATCTGGTAAATTTTGTGAAGGAAAACAAAAGCATGACCCCCGTTCTCTGTAGAAACACTGCTAGCTGTGGCACGAAGTTGCTTCGGATCTCGGAAAACTTTTCAGAGAATAAATCAACGATAACTTTACTCAAATTGAGTTACGAATGTTGCAGTTTATACGCAGGCAAGTTGATTCGCCTTCTGGCATTTTTCTCGTTGTTTTCGTTCATTGTTAGCTGATTTTGTTATGCAAAGTCTAGGCCCATATTTAATCAAAACACAGCGATCTCTCAGCAAATCTTTTCCACCGTTCAAATATTTTGAGGCCTTCGCCTGATATGTTGTGCCCAAATTCTTTCGATAGGTGTATGCAGGTGTATGTGTTTCCTCCTCTACGTTTTATAATTTTATCAATAATGATATCAAAATAAAGTTTCTTTTCATTTGAAGACGACGGTTGAAAACAGCAAACTTCAAATCGCTAACTCGCAAAATGAAACCCTTGCATGCTCGCACTTTTGTTCTCCAACTGTTACACAGCAAAATCAGCTAACAATGAACGAAAACAACGAGAAACAAGGCCAGAAGGCAAATAAAACTTGCCTGTGTTCGTAACTCAATTTGAGTAAAGTTATCGTTGATTTATTCTCTGAAAAGTGTTCCGAGATCCGAAGCAACTTCATGCCACAGCTAGCAGTGTTTCTACTGAGAACGGGGGTCATGCTTTTATTTTCATTCACAAAATTTACCAGATTTGGACGCTCGATCCAAACCTCTTTTCTGGCAAGTAAAAAGGTCTATTCATCTGTCTTTACAGTGAAGCAATCTAAGGTTTTGATTGGCCATATCTCAGCTCAGCCAGAATTGTTCCAATTTAGAGAACGATGCACCAAAGTTAATATTGTATCTTCTACTTTGTAGAAATATCAAATTTAGAATTATTGCCAACGCTTGTCCTCCGCAGTAACCGTTGAAACCATTATGATACGTTTTTGGACCATAGGCATCAAATCTTTTAAAAACATTGCACGATTGGCTGATGCATCTTTCGTTTGATTTAATGGCTTGAAAGGAACTTCAGCCACTTCGTTATAAGTGTTCATTAGCAATCTTTGATATCTTGATTGTTTTCAGAATTATTGCAGTTTTCTTTTTATTGAAAGAATTCACGAAAAGCTTAAAAAAAATTACAATCGCTGTAAATTCTAAATTGATAAAGGAAAAACAGTACAATCTTCTAATAAACCATAGTTTATGAAGGTCTATAATATGGCGGTAAGCAGAAATCCGTAGCTTTTCTGGTTTACAACTTAGCATTTTGATGACGTCACAACCGGATAACTGTTTGAAAGATAGAAAACTGCAATAATGAACACTATAGAGCAAAGTACCTGAAGTTCCTTTCTAGCCAGCAAATCAAACAAAAGATGCACAATGCTTTTTAATGATTTGATTCCTATGCTTGTTTTTGGGACACCCAGTATGTTATTAACTTTTCACATAATTGTGTTTTGATGTATTTTCAGTTTTGCGAATGACATTGAATACATGACTGGAAGCAGACCAAACATATTTTGGTTAATTTGCTGGAAATACATTTCCCCCATCGCCTTGATCACCCTCTTCATCGCAAGTTGTGTCAAACTGTCACAGAAACAACCAACATATGGAGCATTCGTAGGATGCAAACAGGCCAGTATTTTGCCATTTTTGTTGTGCCACTCTATCTTTCATTGAATTTAATTCCAAGCTTAAATGATAAGCAAAAATAAAGAAGTTTTGCTAAAAACGAAAAAGCCACGAGGGACCCACATAGCTAACAATCTTCACGAAACTTTGTTTATATACAATAAAAAGTTACAATACGTATTACTGACTACACAAAAAAGGCAGTGTCTACCCCGTGGCCATTACCTACAGATACAACAACTAAACTGGACCACATAAAGACAAAACATATAAGTACAGTACTACAAACAAAAGGAACATTTTAAAATAGGGAGAAAGGTTGGTTGTGTGGCTTATAACGGAGTTTTACATTTCTAGTCAAACCGACCAGATTTATGGATAAAAACGTAGATTTAACAGAATTATATGTTTACTGAGGTCGTCTTTTGAAATCCACGGAATATTAATCATCAATTTTCAAATTCCATTACTTTTTATGAATCCTTCTTTCATGCAAAATTGTCCACTTTTAGTTCCACAAATGTCATTTGTCGTAGTTTTTTGCAGATTGTGCAAGATTTCTCCAATTGATATACAGGATGTCTCAAAAAATATTTCGACGTTTGATTGTATATTAAAAAATAATGATATAATGAACGGGGTCCATGGAAAGACAATCCTTCCCTAAGATCTTAAATTGATTTTAGGCACCAGAATCTTGCAAATCTGCTGAATATTCATGGAGCTGCAAGCTCTTGAAATTCAAGTTTTAGCGAAAGCTGAAACCAGAGGCTTCTCCATAGCATTTGTAGTGAATGTAGCATGGGGCTGTCGTTTGTTTTGTTTCTCGTTTATTTCAGAGCAAACCAAATGGGATTTGGAAAGGATTTTCGATAGCCAAACTCTCTCGAACATTAATTCAAGTGTATGGATGCTTTGAGAATTTCTGTTGAGCAAAGTTTGAAAAGCAAATTTTAACTATGGTTACAAGAATTGAATTACTTTTCAAACCCTTTTTGTTCGCTCTGATATTAACGAGATTTATGGCATTGGATAGAAAAGCTTCCTTTACCTCGATTATGCATCTTTTTTGCATAGCAAGTCGCTTTGGGGTCTCTTGTTTCAACTTTCGCACAAACTTGATCTTTAAAAGCTCACAACTCAGTGAATTTTCAGCGGATTTGCAAGATTCTTGTGTCTAAAATTAATTTGGGATCTTAGAAATAGGGGTATCTTAACACGGAGCCTGTTCACCTTATCGTTATTTTTCAATATTTAATCAAAGGTCGAAAAAATTTTGAGACGCCCTGTATGATAAATTATGATTTAAAGTAGGATGCCATTAAAATTCAATTGCTGTTATTTTTCAATCCTTTATGTTTTAGAAACGATCAAGCTATTTTAAAGGGATTGTGCAAGGTTAAAAACTTGCATTTGCAAAGAGCAAAACGATCTAAAAATATTCCATTCAAATATAAGTTGCACACGCGCCGTGAACAATGGATATCGAAAAAGACAATGCAGTGTCCGAGTGTTTTCTTTGTTCTATTTATAGACAAGCCTATTTACCATTGCACAATCCCTTTAAAGTTGAGTACAATTTATTACAGGCGCCGTTTTCACCGCTACACCCCGGAAGTGACACTTGGCTTGCCTCATTCGAATATCCATCTTGGGGCAAATTTCTCATTGTTGTCGTCATTTTGGCGTCTGTTGTTCCAACAATTGCTTTCATTTTCATCAACTGGCCTAAAAATTGGTTGCAGGGTTTCAAACGTACATTCGCTTCCGGATGGGCAAATTACCATCCCGACCCGTCTTGGATAGATAAATCAAGGCGCAAAAGTCCGGAACAAATGGAACAGGAGATCCAGGCGAAAAGAAAAGGGATTGATGCCCCTGGGAATGGAAAATCAAAGTTATCTTAATCGCAAAACTGACATCAACTCTCATCAAAGATGTGACCTGAAGAGAAGTACACTTTATCAAAGTTTTCTCCTATTTATTCTTTGTCTCTTCGGTTTCTTGAAGATATCTCTTGTTCTATAACTCTGCTCTCATAATTACAGAAGAGAAGTACACTTTATCCAAGTTTTCTCCTATTTATTCTTTGTGTCTTCGGTTTCTTGAAGACATCTCTTGTTCTATAACTCTGCTCTCATAATTACAGAAGAGAAGTACGCTTTATCCAAGTTTTCTCCTATTTATTCTTTGTGTCTTCGGTTTCTTGAAGATATCTCTTGTTCTATAACTCTGCTCTCATAATTACAGAAGAGAAGTACACTTTATCCAAGTTTTCTCCTATTTATTCTTTGTGTCTTCGGTTTCTTGAAGACATCTCTTGTTCTATAACTCTGCTCTCATAATTACAGAAGAGAAGTACACTTTATCCAAGTTTTCTCCTATTTATTCTTTGTCTCTTCGGTTTCTTGAAGACATCTCTTGTTCTATAACTCTGCTCTCATAATTACAGAAGAGAAGTACACTTTATCCAAGTTTTCTCCTATTTATTCTTTGTCTCTTCGGTTTCTTGAAGATATCTCTTGTTCTATAACTCTGCTCTCATAATTACAGAAGTCTTTGTTTTTTTAAATCATACAGTATCAGTATTTGATAACTCTTTCTTCATTCTGGTTAACATGACAGTGGTCAAGGGCATCTGACAACTGGTAACTTCTGCTTGGAACACATTTCTAATTACTCTCAGTTTATTACTATATTTCTTTGACTGGATGATTGCCTATTATCTTACAGCAATACGTTATTATTCCTCTTTCATATTTTCTTTATTATTTATAAAAAGATTAATTTCAATGCATTATTTTATTCATCATGATGTAATTGTATCTGAGTTTGATTTCGAATATTTGTCAACCCTCTGGAAGGGAAGTATTAGTATCATTTAGCAGTATATATATCACGTGCTGTATTCTGCTTATTTACAGTTAATTTAAGTACTCAAGACTTAATAGTAGCTTCATTAATTGGCTTGTGTACAATTAAGTTCTTTATTTAACGTTTTGTTCATTATGCAAGAGGTTTTAGCTTTTAAACAAGATAACCAAATAGCTGTGTAAACCAAGGATTTGAATTTAATACAGAAGGCAAAAATAAGACGGCGCGGCGGTGGAACTTTTTCAACCACCTATGTATCAGTTACTTCTCTTATAATTATCTGAGCAAAATTAAGAAGTTCTTAATGAACTTGGCATAAGTTACTTTCGTTTGGCCATTTTCTTTTAATTCAAGTTTTATCTTTTTGTATGCATCATCAACGAAAATATAAAACAAAGGATTTTGAACAACTTCAATTACTGTACTACCAACCGGAGTATGTCACCAAATTAGCCGTCTCGTTTCCCTTGTATACATAGGTCTTTTCTTTAGTTTTTCTTCTTTCCCAATATACATCCCATTTTTCCAGAGACGTAGGAACCGGGGGACACTGGGGGCATGTGCCCCCCAAGATTTTGCAATAAACAACAAAAATGTGCCCTTTTTGTTTCCGGAATTGCCCCTTTTAGTTTAATGAAAAAGTGCCCTTTAAGTGTCGTGCCCGCCTCAAGTTTAAGATGCTTCCTTCGGCCCTGCATTTTTCTGTTCCGTTTTCGTTATAATAAGGGATAGTAACGTTGAATATCAAAATCCCACCAAGAATCCAGCTTTACAATATGGGTGCAACACCAAAATAGAAGTTTTCATATGGATCCAGTGTTGTTTTCTTGAATAGCAGGCATACTGTGAACACAACGACCGAAATTGGTAACACAGGAATAATGGTAAAATGGGATTCGAACGTATTAGAAACACCTAAAATAAGTAGACTTAGAATAGATTCGATACCTGTTAGGTGTGATAATCATAGACAATATTTAGACCTTTATTTTATTTTGCTATTTGTAAGTTTGTGTATTTGTAAAATCAACATAAACGAATCGCTGAACTGGAGTTTATATTGGTAAGGATAATGATTGTTTTGATCAGGGCTTGATTCAATATGCATGTTTCTATGCAAATTTTTGATTATGTGAAATGATTTTTAAGTAATATTTCTATGCTGAGATCACTGACGTTTTATTTTAAAATAGTCGTAGACGAAATCATTGTTTTAGTATATTCATTGCAGATCTACATCCAACTGTTGTTTTCTATTTACTTTGATTTTCACTGCAGATCTACATCCAACTGTTGTTTTCTATTTACTTTGATTTTCACTGCAGATCTACATCCAACTGTTGTTTTCTATTTACTTTGATTTTCACTGCAGATCTACATCCAACTGTTATTTCTATTTACTTTGATTTTTATTTGAAGTGTCCGAGTTAGAAAACGAACTCTTTCTGTTTAAAAAGCACTTGTTTTTCGGCTTCTATGCGGACGGATTCCAAAAATCAAGATATCTGTCCACGTAAAAGTAAGGAAAACCAGTGTAGTGTCAACCTCGTTCCCAGGGTGTTCTTACGTCATACGCTAATCACGAAGCCGAATGAACACCCTGGCACACATTGCAGAAATTCACCCAAGATAAGGGCGGATTAGTAGCAGCATTGCGGTTGGCTAGGCAACACTAATTATGTGACCTCGATTCCAAACAACAAAGTACAGTTGTAATGGTTGTTGCTTAGATTATATTGTTGTTATTCGAATAATTAGTAAGTTTTGGAGAACTACCTTACGTCGTCTATTGTTTTCGAATAACCAATCAAATTGCAGAACGGCCACTTGTATCCCAGAGTAGAGGTAGAGCAACGAATTCACTCTGGGGACGAGATTGTTGTAATATACACTTTATGAGTTATTCATAAGCGGACTCTTGGAAATAATTCTTGCTACTCTTTTGTCAACCCTGACTTTACTTTCGTTAATCAAAATTTCCTTCGATTCTCGTAAGACTTCGCGACAATGCTCATTTCTAACATCTTTTTCTGATGGACAAATCAAGTCAAAGAAGGGTATTCATAAAACTCACATTTTCATATCAATGCGTGTCGTAAAGACGAAATAGAAAGAACTGAGTGGAAAGCTTGTAGGACAGATCGAAAATTTTTTCAGATCGAGATTTTCAATGATGTTGAAGATTCTCAAAGTTTATCTCAAAGTTCATTATACATCACATGCATCTCTTTAGTTTCATTTAGTTTTGATAAGAAAGAAAAAGCCTTTGTGGCTGAATTTCTTGCAGATGCATACCAAATTGAGGTGGAGGAGATCAGAGCTAGTAAAGTATAAAATCGTTCATCTGCAACGTTAAAATCGATACAAAATTTCTGTTTCAAAAGACAGCCACCATTTAGTTACTTCTTTTTATATTTGGACGCGAAGCGCATTTTTGACGACTTGGCATTAGATCGATGGATAATACAGGCTTCAAAGTGTACATGCATCTGTTTTCAATGACTTAAAGTTGTTTTTGTATCTAAGCTTGCCTAATCAAAATACGACAGCATTTGCGAGAATTGAACAACGGGAGGGCCATGAAGTGGGCTGACGATGAAAATAGTTGCGAAGTAAACACAATTTGAATAGCAAGTTGATTGAATGGGAATTATTTACGTTCAAGGAGTTGTTAAGCAGGTTTTAGGGTTTGGTTTTAATTTACCATTTTGAGAACAGGTTCAAGAATTCATTGATGAATATCATAGATGAATCTGTTTCATATGCATATTTCTCTCTTATTAATATTTATGATTCTCAAATTCCTTTGCTGACTGACTGCAAATACAAATCAAGTTTAGTAAAGATGGATTTCAAAATCTTTCATCTCGTCATTGCTTTATGTGTGAGTATTTTCTTTTCTTTCCTACAAATTTCTGATCATTCTCCAGCAACTCTTTTCAGTTGATCAATTTGTGTCGATGTAATTCGAAAATTATTAAATCAAGTGCCTTGAATCTTTTGTTAACTGGTGAGTCAGTTTTGATTTTGGATTTTTCCATTATCACTGCAAAAAGAACCATGCTTTTTTCAATTATATTCGATTGAAGTGAACTTAGGTTGAGCTCAGGGAATGCAATATCTTGCAAAGATTCTGCCATTGCAGTTCCTTTGCAGTTTACAAAATGACGTCATAAGGCATCACGGACTTGAGTGAGTGTAAGCGGGTAGACGCAATTTCATTGAGACGGCAAATTGAGAGTGGGTCGTTTCAAGTTTCTGAAATATTGTTTTCTCCATGAAATTGGAAGCAGTAAAAAAGAAATTGCGGAAAGTTCACAAATCTATCCCCGTGTTATGCTAGTCTGCTTATTTTGTAACGATCTGTAAGTTCTGTTTTAGGTTTAAATCAATTATTTTTTCATTTTTTCATAGGTTTGCATTCAAGTCTGCATTGCACAAAGATGTAAGTCACCAATTCTTAATCCAGCCTCTCGAACTCCATCAGGAAGTTGTTTGAATCGTCTCGATTTCGTTGACGTTTCAAAAATAATCTAAGAATGGAACTTTTCGCAAACTACGTCACGTCCTTTGAAATGCAGCCCGAGCCTCGATATAATGTAGAGCTAAATCCCAAAGCATGCATTGCTCTCAGCAACACATGGAATGGGTTTGTCCGCGTAATTCCATCAAAATAGATACGGTGTCGATTTCTGGCTGTGCTGGGATTTGTAACCTTTGCCTCGAGTTGAAAATTGTTCCGAATTGGTCTATACCGGTCGGTCTATATACCGGTCGGTCTATATCAGCCTCGTTTCAAACAGCTTAATTACATTTCGGGTGATAAAGGGTTTGTCTTCAAATTGATGTGTTTCAGTATACATTCCTCTAAGATTTACATCACCTAAATATTTATTTCCGTATCTTTAAATCAGGCTAGTTAAATTCATTAACACCATCAAGGTAATATTTGTATATATAAGGATGGCTAATTTTGCTTGATGGCGAAATTAGAGTTTTAACCTGTATGTTTCCAGCTTATAAGGCCCCAAAGTGCATAATGAAATAGCCACGTATATATTTTTTCTTTTCACCAGAGGTTATCGCTAAGTATATTTTGTTAATATGCATCGGAAAATATCAAAAATTACCCTTCCTAGGGTGAAGGTGATCTCCAATCCCAAATTCAATTCAATCCAAAGCTCCTGAATTATGCCTTAGAATGAGAAAGTTGTTCTGATTGGTTTTGGAAGACATCGTACTAAGCTAACGGGCAGAGTAAGTGAGGTGATGTGGACCAATTTCCTGGCCATACACTTAATCGACTTTATATCCCTTAGGTTACTCGTTTAGATTGTTGCAGCATTTGCTTGAAATTGATGAAAGAATTTTTACTTGCGTCGTAGTTAAACCATGCGGAGTCAATTTGTGTGCAAGCTATGCATTTTGCGTGGATATCGGATCAGGAAGCCATCTCTGTATTTGCCGTGGCTACCATAGATTTTCCAACCAAACATGGCCTGGCCAATGCAGTGGTATGTCTTTTACATTCTTTTGACATTGCTAGTGTTACACAGTGCAATTTTTCTCTGCAACTTGTCTCGCAATGGCGATTGAGGAAATTGCAAGAAGTTTTGAAGGGGGTGTTACAAGCTGCAATGATTTCTGCAACTTGCGATGATTGAGGTGATGCCACTGCGCATCAGGATTCCAATGCAAATTGCAGAGACAGGTGTTACACGGTGCAATGACCCTAAAAATACTTCGAATCGTTGCAGAAAGTAGAACTGAGTTCTGCGTTGCGACACGAGTTGCTGGCCGATTGGCCCGTGTAACATGGCTATGGTGTAACACTAGCTTTAGATAATCGTTTCAATTTCGCTGTACTCATATATTATTTTAGGAGTGGTGCAAAAAGCATCTTGGGGCCCATGGCTAAGCTAAATGTATTAGGACCCAAGTGCAGGGAGAGTATTTATACTACTGTGAAGCTCGCTTATTAAGTCATTTTGCACCACTTTTTGGCGTTCCCCTTTCTACCGATGTTTGTTACGGCTAATGGAGTTTTCATCCCACCAATGATGGCTGAAATAAAACAAAGTCGTAAATTTTGCTTTTAATTGAAGGATCTTTTACAATTTGTTGTAGGGAGTAATTCTTATTCGAGTTTTTGTTTTGGCTTGATGAAAATTTATGTTTTTGCGAAATTTTTAGTAGAAGCGGCAGACTTCGTTTATGGTAAATTTTGCTGTTTGCTACTCAGGAAGAAATGTTGCTGTACTGTTTGCGACTTTGCTGTTTGTGCCTGTCGTTATACTTCGTGAAAAAGCCATTGATGTTGATAAAGCTGAGATGTCCAAGGTCGATGACAAAGGAATTTTTTCAAAGATTGTTTATTTTTGTTTTTAAGATTCCTATGTACCATTTGGTTTGTCAATACATGAAAACGACAAAGTGAGCCCAGACTCGTTCCATTCAATGATACTAGACAGCAAATTAACATCAAGCCAAGATGATGGTTCTTTCAGTGCTAAGAAAGGTCGCTTGAATTTTAATGGTGCATGGTGTGCCCCATCAGATGCAACCGAAAACTATCTTCAGGTATTTATTATGCCATGGATCAAGAGAGAAATGCGAGCAATAAAATCGACCATTGGTGGGATTCAACCTTGCGTCCACGGATTATGAAGATGAAGTCCGCGATATGGACCATGTAGGTCCAAGTATACCATCAGCGCGGGCTTGAGTCCATCTCTGGTCGTTTCAATTGCTTGCATTTTCCTCTTCAACCTTGGCTTTCCCGAATCGTTCCTTCCTATGAATCTATCCAATATGAATTGTGTCTAGTTTATCTGCATTAAATGTTATTTTTGAAATGTCACTTATTCGGTGGATTTACTGATATTTTAAGATCAGTTGTTTTCATGATCGCATATGTAATCGCTTCTGCTAATTTTTAACAGTGATTTGCCATGCCCTTTTTCGAGTAACATTATCTGCCATAATTTTTAGCCTATTTCAACTCGATCCTTTTATGTTTTCAATTGTCGATCACGAGTTTCTATTCCTAGTTATTATTTTAATTCACACCACCTCTGAATTTCAGGTTGATTTTGGAATTGCGTCAAATGTAACAATGATTGCTACTCAAGCTGTTGGTGGGGATCCTATTTTGAAGTATACGAAGACTTTCAAATTGCAATACTCCATGAATGGTACAGCATGGTACAGTGTCACAGAAGATGGCACTGGAATTGGAGCACCACAGGTAAATTTATATATGGATATTGCAATGCTGCAACAAGGCTTTACTGATTTTATTTATGTTGACTTGTTTTGTTTAGGGTGACCTGTCTTTATTTGAAGTATTTATATGCTTCTGATAAGAATAACTGTACATGACAATGGTCTTTGACGATGGTCTCTGGTAGCTGACACGTGAAAACAAGGGATATCTGATTGCCCAGAAGTGGGTAGGCATCATCAACTTTGATCGCTGCTGTAATGTTTGAGACGTTGTTGCTTAAATAGGTCGTACATCTTTATCCCATTGGTAATTATTCATCTTTTATTGGTTCAATTTCATTTCCAAATTTTAGACATTATTTTATGAAATATATCATATTGATTGGACATCTTAATATTTTCTGGTTTGTTCTACATTTGTTTTTTACTGTATTTCTTTATCCTTTATTAATGGGTTTGAAAGTACTTTTTTAGGTTATATTCTTAACTTTTGTTTTTGAACTGAAATTGTAGGAAATCTATAAAACTGAATTGAATCAATTTTCTTCCTAAATTGTAGATCTTCACTGCAAATGATGGAATTCCGGATGAAAAAGCCATTGTATACAACAGACTGAACAATAAAATAAGTGCTAGGTACTTCAGAATCATACCAATCACCTACAAATCGAAGAAATGTCTTCGTTTGGAAGTCTATGGAGAAAGAGGTAGTTTTGTAATTTATGTCTTTCTTCATCACTTACGATTTCGATTCACTGTGCCTTGTAATAGATAATTTTTTTTTTGGAAATTGATAATATTTTGTGATTTTGGGTTATTATAGTGAATAGAAATAAATAACATCGAAGGTTGCATTTTGTTGTGCCAGTTCTGCCATATGTAGCTGTTTTGCCATTTGCTAAAATTTTGCAACTAACTCTTCCAATGTTCTTTAGCACAAAAAGTTTATTAACAAAGTTGCAAGGCTTCTCTTAAAACTGATACCGTGACGAACATTTTGTGCTCACCCGAACACCCGACAAACTAAATTTTTTTAAATTCTTACCCAAAACTCCTTTTCATAATTCCTCCACAAAATTTTGAATTTGAATCAAGAAATACTTTGAAATTATGCACTTCTTCCCTAAAATCAAGAAGGACCTCCCCCTATACTTTGCAAATTAATTTGTAATTGCCAAACACCGTTGCCTGATTCACTCCCATTGGCTACATACATTTATATTATCAGCTTTCTCTTTTCTCTTTCAGTATTTGATGAATGTTTACTGGACTCTTGGAACCAGTGTGATAAAACGAACGGCAAATGCACGAATACATATGCAACTTATAACTGTCATTGCAAGACTGGCTATGAAGATTTTTTAGGAAACGGAGCAACTTGCATTGGTAATCCTACCTTATTAAATTCATTTTATTTAGGCATTTTGGGTATGTTTTAGACAAAGTTTTGATTGCGAAACATTTCAGTGCCTTAGAGGTTTGGCATGTTATGTTACATGGACGCCAAGCAAATGAAGTCAGTTTAGATTGAACCAGGTTACAAGCAATCTTAAACTCAACCAGTTTTAACGTCGATACATCCACCACAATTACGCAATTTTATGTCACTGTTTTATTAGACCTGATTTTCTCTACATTACTTTTAAACCAGGTTATTGTCGATTTCAGTAGCTTAATCTGAATTAAACTTTGGTTGTATGCAGCAGTTTGCGTAAAACCAATTTGTTTACTCCTTTTAAACTGTTTAATTTCCAGTGTGGTGGGGGTATTATTTGATATATTTAGTATCCACTTTGCTGACAGCGTGTAGCTAAGATCGAAAGAGGCACTTGACGAGGGTTGGAATCAAATTACCGTCTTTTAAATAAAATTACCCTCTCTTATGGGAAAGGAAAAAGGGGTCTGTCACTACTGCTGCCGTGTTAACTTTGTTTTGTTGAAATTGAATAGAGGAGGAATGTTCGTGGCAAAATATTAGAATCTTTACTTCTTTATTTGATGACCAAGGATCATTGTATAAGTGTGCTGCTCCAGTATGCTGCTCGAATTCACCGTAAGTCTCGTCAACAAACTGGGATTAAAGCTTCATTTCAAATCATACCTAGTACCACAAGAGAGCCCACAAAGGATGTCCTTAATCTCCATTCATATTTTGACAGAAACCCCGGTCTTTCTTTAGATATACAGTCGGTTATCAAATCCCCTTCCCAGTCTTTTGTTTTGCTGTTGGTGTTATCAGTGCCAGTTCATAGAATCCAAGTCATAAAACCCCAATCTCAGCACATGTAAGTAAATCCCAGCTCTAATTTCACCCCCTCAGGACCCACATATAGTAAAATTGTTAATCTACTGCACCGTGTTGACGAAAATACGATTTTTAATATTGATCATCATTTTGCACAGACATTGATGAATGTTTCATGGGAACACATAACTGTAGTCATTATGCAACATGTGCCAACTTTGATGGATATTTCACTTGCAAATGTAAAAATGGATATCGTGGAGATGGGTATTATTGTGAAGGTATGTCATTGTTATTTTCCACCTCTCTCTCTTTCCTGTTGGTCTTAGACCAGATGAATAAACAAAGATCTTATGCCAGTGACATTTACGAATCTAAGTTTAAAATTTGCATTGAATTGAATTTAGATATTAATTGGATTGAATTGTATTGAAACGTCTCTTTTAGAAATTTACAACGGTATGTTGAATTGGTATTGAATTGCATTGGTATTGGTATTAAATTGAATTGGACCTCTCTTTCAGATGAAGATGAATGCTTATCAAGCCCATGCCACGCAGATGGAGACTGTATGAATTTGAACCCCTTCTACGCATGTGCATGCAAGACTGGCTATGCCGGAGATGGAAAATCTTCTTGTACCGGTCAGTAAAATAATCAATTGTTCATTTTATCTGCTCTAAATATTTTTTATTACGTTGAAGGAGCGATCTGATTTGGAGAGAGTAATTTCATATTTATAAATATGTTGTAGGCTGATTGGATAGAAGTTTTTGAAAGAGCCTTTTTTCGGAAATTGATCTTATTTTTGAAACAGACAATCTGATCTCGACAGTTTGAACCTTTTTTTTTCCTCGGAAAGTTAAACCTTTTCTTTATTGGTTTTAAATGTTACTATGAGGTGTCTTAGCACCCAGCCTTCCACAAAAAAACACATTTTCCTCGGAAAGTTAAACCTTTTCTTTATTGGTTTTGAATGTTACTATGAGGTGTCTTAGCACCCAGCCTTCCACAAAAAAAACACATTTTCCTCGGAAAGTTAAACCTTTTCTTTATTGGTTTTAAATGTTACTATGAGGTGTCTTAGCACCCAGCCATCCACAAAAAAAAACACATTTTCCTCGGAAAGTTAAACCTTTTCTTTATTGGTTTTAAATGTTACTATGAGGTGTCTTAGCACCCAGCCNTATCAAGCCCATGCCACGCAGATGGAGACTGTATGAATTTGAACCCCTTCTACGCATGTGCATGCAAGACTGGCTATGCCGGAGATGGAAAATCTTCTTGTACCGGTCAGTAAAATAATCAATTGTTCATTTTATCTGCTCTAAATATTTTTTATTACGTTGAAGGAGCGATCTGATTTGGAGAGAGTAATTTCATATTTATAAATATGTTGTAGGCTGATTGGATAGAAGTTTTTGAAAGAGCCTTTTTTCGGAAATTGATCTTATTTTTGAAACAGACAATCTGATCTCGACAGTTTGAACCTTTTAAAACATATTTTCATGCTATAACAAATTGTTAAAAGTTCAATTAACCTTCCTCTCTCTGTTAGTTCTTTTCTACTTGCAGTGCATATGGTGTTAGTATAATAGGTGTTAGTATAATAGGTCTTCCTTTCCTGAGCACCATGCACCATAAGGCAAGATTAATGAATTAAAATGAATAGGTAACTGGATGATTATACCACAGTAGTTGTGTGATGGAGAAAATTGTTTTAACCTCCCAAAATGGAACTTCAGTAACGATTGGTAATTAAATAACTGATCAGAAAATGAGGAGAGTGTCGTAAAACTGATTCGTAATATTTTAGTTTTTATTATTTTTTGACTGGTATATCATTTATATGTTAGGTAAACTATTATGTTGTCTTTCATTTTAAGATGTGGATGAATGTACTTCAGAAAGACACAATTGTCATTCAGAAGCAACTTGTACAAACACGAAAGGATCATTTGTCTGTACTTGCAATAGCGGATGGACGGGGAGTGGACAAAAATGTAAAGGTATGGATCTACTAAATGTCTCCATCGCAGTGGTGATCGATTCAAAATACAGGGATAAGAAGAATCTTACTTGAGATTTTGCCTTGAGAATTCGACACAAAGAATTTACGATGATTTTGTTTGCTTCTTACGTCATTCCATTGCAGTTAATACTTTCTTACTTGCGGCAGATCACAAGAAAACTTAAATGTTTAAATTGTATTATTCTGGTCTAGATGGCTAATGTAGCCAAGAAACGGTGACAAATTTGATTGTCATAGAAGCTTGAACAGAAATGCCCTTGATGATTCGGTATGTCATTTGCTAAACGTGCCACAGTTGTTTCACTGACCTCTTCTGGTAAAGAAAGAGCTTTCTGCTATGTTTTCTCATGGAGTCTAACATTGTAAAAACTTGAAAATTTTATGAAATATATTATACTTCATGAAAATGTTCTCATTAGGCGTTGCAGTGACGTCTTCCGTTATTTCTAAAATTTTGGTCTACATTTTGAAGCATTTAGTTGTTTGTTTAAAAAACGATTGAAAAGTACTATTTGCTTTGAACTTCATTAACAGATCTTCTGGTATCAAATATAATTTTTGTCGATAAAATCATTTTAACAGTCATCAACGAAGTGAAAAGTGAAATTTGTTTCAAAATTTCCTAAATCAAATTTTCTCTTCACCAACAGACGTCGACGAATGTGGTCTGGGACTTCATAATTGTCACCAATATGCCATTTGTACCAATACAAGTGGTAGTTTCAGTTGTGACTGCATTACACCAGGTTTCCTGGGGGATGGTTTTTATTGTCAAGGTGTGCATGAGATTTTTGCTTGTTTCATTTTTTTATATTATTATTCGAAAATATAATCCATCACACACAAAAATTACAATTCAAAGGTATAATGCTAACGTAAAATCAACTTTAGATACTTTTTTTCAGTTGTGGGTTTTAATCATAGTCCACTACGAACATTTTCTCGTTTTTATCATTCATCACTATCCAACACGAAAATTGTTTTTATTTATTTGGAAGTCAACAATATGTTTTATTATGTCATGGAACGTTGGCGCAAGTTCAGAAAATAATAATCTGTGTTGGATGAATGATTAAATCAAACAGAATATAGAGGGTAGATCTAGACTTTTAGACCCCACTTTATGTCTAAAAAACATGTAAAAAAGTCTAATATCCCTGAATGTCACCTTAAGATGTCCTTTTTTTATGCTTTCGTGGGCTCAAATCAAGTAACAGACTTAAACCGCTGTCCTTGTTTTTCTAGCAAATATCACATTCATTCCTACCCGGTATTTTCAAACTTTTGGCGGTGTAATGATCATTTATTACGATTCTTTTGACATGCATCGAACGTTTTTGCTGTAAAACATTTCAGCTTAATGGTAACATGTGCAATTGATGTGAAATCTTGTCTTGAACAGATGGAAGTCGAAGCAGACTAATACCATGAACGATCTCATGCGTCAATCTAATTAAATGTTATATTTCAACTGTTTCAAAGACAATTTGAAAGGAAGCACTGAAGGAAATAGGTTTGGTGTGATAATCAGTTTTCCAGCTTGTTAAAAGGTTCGATGAAATTTATTTTGGTCTTTCAAAGAGTTTGGTAAATATTGCGTTAGTTTTGTATGGGGTTGAATTGCGTTAGTTTTGTATGGGGTTGAGTATGGTAAATATTGCGTTAGTTTTGTATGGGGTTGAGTAAATGTAATTAAGCCTGTAGTAAAGTTTGGGTAGCCAGAAAATCACTTAGTTGGTCATTTCTCTTTGGTGCCAACCTGTTGTATCATTAACTGTCCTTACTTTGTTTGATTTTAATATTTATGTTTTATCTTGCTTCAGATATTGATGAATGTGCGAAAGGAAAATTGGTTCACAAATGCATCGATGCGGAACGTTGCTACAATCTTGTTGGTTCACATAAATGTCATTGCCCAAAAGTATGTCTCTCTCATATTCAAGAGCTATACAATGTCAATAGTTTGTTGTAAACTTTAGTTTGAAATGTTGTTCTCCAGCGAAAAAAACTGATTTCATTTTTGCACGATGTTGCTCTTCACTTGTTCAAAATTTTCAAGCTTAGGATTTATCCCAGAGCTATGACATGGGAAACTTTTGCTGAAAATCTATGACATGGGAAAGTCAATGCTTGAACCTTTTTATCATTTAAAAATAACTATTAAAAGCCAGGTGCTTGCTTCTGTCATCTGGCGAATTTCCAAAGATTATAACTCGGTCGGTGCTTGCTTCTGTCATCAGGCAAATTTCCGAAGATTATAACTCGGTCGGTGCTTGCTTCTGTCATCAGGCAAATTTCCGAAGATTATAACTCGGTCGGTGCTTGCTTCTGTCATCAGGCAAATTTCCGAAGATTACAACTCGGTCGGTGCTGAATATGTGATGTCCGTCCATTAACTGAATATGTGATGTCCATTAACTCGTATTGATAAATTTCGGCCAATTGATGTATAACGAAATGCCACAACGAGCTGAAATTAAGAATTGGACACAAATATTCAGATTTCATTGAACACGTTGATTTTGCTATAGGAAGTTCCAATGCAGCCTTTGTACATTTTGTTATTTGGATGTCATTAAACACATTGATTTTGCTATAGGAAGTTCCAATGCAGCCTTTGTACATTTTGTTATTTGGATGTCATTAAACACATTGATTTTGCTTTTAGGAGGTTCCAATGCAGCCTTTGTACAATGACACCGAAACGTTGTTATTTGGAAAGCTTGCAAACGAACTCAGTGAAATCTCAGAACAGGTAATTGGTTTGTGTGTGTCATGTTCCTCAGTGCTTTTTGATCAACAGAAGAAGACACAAATCCTGAATATCATTCATTCAAAATGTTCCTCACATGATTTATGTTGCTTATTGGTTGCCGCCGTTTTGCACGGCTCGATGTTTATTCAAGACACAATACTAAAGTCTGTCTCAAATTAGATGTCACGTGNAATTTTGTTATTTGGATGTCATTAAACACATTGATTTTGCTTTTAGGAGGTTCCAATGCAGCCTTTGTACAATGACACCGAAACGTTGTTATTTGGAAAGCTTGCAAACGAACTCAGTGAAATCTCAGAACAGGTAATTGGTTCCTCGGTGCTTTTTGATCAACAGAAGAAGACACAAATCCTGAATATCATTCATTCAAAATGTTCCTCACATGATTTATGTTGCTTATTGGTTGCCGCCGTTTTGCACGGCTCGATGTTTATTCAAGACACAATACTAAAGTCTGTCTCAAATTAGATGTCACGTGAAACTGCTCGCGAATAAAAACAATTCAAGAGTTTTGCATCAGCAATTTTGCGTTATCGTAAACCTCACGCGACATCTAATTTGAGAGAGACTTTAAGCTAGCTTAGAATGGTTCTGATTGGCTAATTTTAAAACACAAATGGGTTTGAAATTCTTGCTTCATTTGGTATTAAGCGACGCTTCATGCTCTGATGAGTGTCAGACGAAAAGGTTTCCATTAAAAATTTTTGTAGCTAAAAATGTTTTCAAATCAAAGTCAATCAATGCTTCCTTTGTGCTTGCATTACAGGAAACAGATAATCCGATTGATGACCATGCTCAAAAATTAAGAACAATTTATCAACTCGCAAAAGAAGTCTATGATTATCATTTCAAAGAGACGAGAGAATCATTTTATGATGTCCATGTGTCTGGAAACAAACTGGGTATAACTCATATTTTTCTTCTGCTTTTTACTCGGTTTTCTTTCATGGTAAATGATCATGATCATGGTAAATGTGCAAAAAGTAACGTTGATGTGTTTATGATATTCTCATAAAGCGTTTAATATTTCCATGAGTATCTAATCGATCATCTATGCTGTTGCTGTCCTAATTTCATTTTAATTTGAAACTGCATTTACTCACAGCTGTAACATATTTTCAGTGGTCTTTCCACTTGGAGAAAGTTCTGTGCAAGATAGATCTGATGTTTTCAGCAAATGATATGAAATTGACTCTATTTTTCGGAATGAAAAATTGTGAAGTTATAAATTTTGCCCGGAGACAAATGCTTTCCTGACAATAATCATTTGATGCTCCTTTTTCCGAAGGCGACTCTTTTTCAACTGAATTAAAGAGTCTTGAAAGAGTCTTAAATAAGCGGGGATGGCGCAATGGTAGCGCGCTCGACTACCAACCTGAGGGTTGGTGGTTCGAGTCCCCGCCCTGTCGAACCTGCTACGTAGAGTGAGGAGAGTCGCCAACCCTCTGTAATTCCAGGCTAAAGGAATCGCGAGGTGTGGTCACATCGAGAGGAAGGACAAGGACATTGCTCGATAAGCTTAGCTTCTCAGTGTCCTAAAACTACCTTCGGATGCTAGGTAGCAATATAGAAAAAAAAAAAGAAAAAAAAAAGAAACGTAGTGCATTAGGAAAAGCTATTTAAAGGGGGGCTGGATAAGAAATCACTGGACAAATTATTTGAAGAGGTCACTANAAAGGACCAGGAAATTGCTCGAAAAGCTTAGCTTCTCAGTGTCCTAAAACTACCTTCGGATGCTAGGTAGCAATATAGAAAAAAAAAAGAAAAAAAAAAGAGTCTTCATTCTTTGCGTTGCAAAATTTCCCGAGATGTTTTGAAACCGGACGAAATGATGTTTTGAAACCGGACGAAATGATGTTTTGAAACCGGACGAAATGATGTTTTGAAACCGGACGAAATGATGTTTTGAAACCGGACTTTAGTTAACTTTTGCTTGAATTCTAACGAAACCTTAAATATTTCTTTCAGCCTTTGAAATGTATGATTTTCGTTGCACTGATGTCATGAATATTACATTCCCAAATTATTGTCACAAAGATTACAACCAAAATTACTGGACCACAGTTACTGATAGAGTTGATACACATTTTGTTGCTCAGAGTACTGGTATGTCTACTTTTAACATAAGATGTTCTTTTTGCTTCTTCGAGTAATTTAATATCTTGTGAGTTTAAATGTACAGCCTCCAAAGTTCCGAATAACGTTTGTTTGTCTCTAGATATCTTTAGATATTTTCTAATGAGGGAAGGTTAAATAAAAGGAACAGTTGAATTGGCAACTCTTTTCTTTTGGGATCTCTCAGCAACTTTATTGAGTTTTCCCAATGATTTTAGAATCCTGTCTTCTCAACCCGAAGAATTTATACAATCATAATTAGACTTTGTCACCTTATAACAACCATCATGTGAGAAATTCTAGATTTGTGTTTTTGCCTTTTTTTTATCAAAAGTATTTTCCTATTCCAAAATGTAAGAGAAACATTGTGCGGCCGTATTGTTTTTCGCAAAAGTTGAATTTTGAATGAATCGATAAATAAGCAGATTTATTTGATTTTAGCTGATTCTGTCAAATAATATTGTGATGATATTTTTTACAGTTCCATTTGAACAATGGGCAACACCGCCTCCAAGTACTGCTCCTCCAACGACCACTGCTCCAGTTTTGACAATACCTTCATTTGCAAATAATACAAATGGAACAAATATCACTTCAACAACACAAATTCCTGCCACTGCTGCGCCAAAAAGAATTGTTCCTGATTGGAAAGGTTTGCCTCACTGTTGCCTCATATTTTGCCTTTTTCATCTATTGTTTTGCCCATTTATTTTTTCTTATATTTTGACATACATCTTTCCTAATTTTCTGCTTGTATTTAGCCTTTTTTGCCTGTTATTTCGCCTTATATTTTTCTTGTGTTTTCCCTGAATTTTGCATTTTATTTTTGCCTCGTATTTTGCCTTTTTCATCTATTGTTTTGCCTATTTATTTTTTATTATATTTTGACATACATCTTTCCTAATTTTCTGCTTGTATTTAGCCTTTTTTGCCTGTTATTTCGCCTTATATTTCTCTTGTGTTTTACCTGAGTTTTGCATTTTATTTTTGCCTCATATTTCGCCTTATCTTTTCCTGGTATTTCCCCTGAGTTTTGCATTTTATTTTTGCCTCATATTTTGCTTTATCTTTTCCCAAATTATTATTGCTGATTGGAGAGGTGGGTCTTATGTGTTGCTTTTTCAAACTAACTTTGCGCTACTTTCGTCGTAAAGCTTATTCCTAAATAGCAACCATTTGTTTCGTATAATGAATAATATTCGCAAACACTTATTGAAGAAATTGGGTTCGGAATATTTTGATGATTGCGTTAAATTGATTTCAGGAATTCCACGCAAGCTACATGTAAATGGCAGCAGAGGATATATTGCGTCACCACGATTCCCAGATCTGTATCCACGCAACGCAGAACAACATTACGCGATTGAAGTACCACATTTGACCAACGTCTACATCAATTTCTCATATTTTCAGTTGGAGAAAGATAGGAAATGTGTTTATGATAATGTCAAGATTTATGATGGTAAAACCGTGAATGACCGGTTAATTGCACGATACTGCGGGCACGATGCATTGCCATTACCAGTCAGAACCAGTGGTCGGTTTATGTTGGTTGTATTTCGGTCAGATAATGAAACTAACTTGATTGGTTTTAATGCTACATGGGTTGCTCTTCAACCAAGTAAGACCGTCTTTCGACTTACAATATTTTGATTTTTAGATTTATACCTATTTCTCGTTCTCTTTGCTCAATAATTTTTTTTCATTCGTCTGCCCACCAAATTCACGAAACATAAAAAATAGAAACATTTAAACATTGAAAAATGGAACAATAGATCTTCGAAGATCCAGCAATTTGTTATGTCCAATTCTCTACTTTTATATCTGTTCTTTCGTTGACTAATATGGAAGTGAATAAGTTGAATTTTAAATTATCAAAATTTCGTTATCATTGGATATTTAGTTATCTAGGGAATTCTGCATGAACAACAAGGCGTTGTTAATTTCTTCATACAAAATTTAAGTTATTGTAAGGTGAGATGGATATTGGAGAACACCTAATTTGTCCATGAAGAACTGCATTTTACGGCTTTGTCTCTAAATAAGTATTTATTTTATGCAGAAAAACAGTGGTAATTACAATCTTTTTATTTGTTTACTTGTCTACTTGTTCAATTGTTCAATTTTTTACTTGTTTACTTGCATGAAGCGGCTTTCATGGGCTTCTTTAAGGCCACAATTGTAATTAAATCAGGAATACCTTGTTCTTGACTTTTGTAACCTTTTTGCATCAGTTTGCCTTGCATTTTCTTCCAAAGATCTCCTACATTTCTTACAAAAATATTTGCCATAAAGAAATGAGTTTGTATAAACTTGTGAATGAAATGTAATAAGTCTTGTTTTTCTTCTAGGGGTTTCAGTCACATGTATGGCGTACAATCCATTAAGCTTTACTTTGAATTCAAGATTGCATACGAAATATCTTGCCCGGTTAGTGTTTCGAACAAATTTGTTGATTTTTTATTTATATTTCTATTGTATTTGCATTTTATATGTACGCTATAGCTAGCTTAGAATGTAATATCTTGGCACACTTTCCACCCACTAGTTAAAATAGTTAAAATTAAATGAAATTTTCTAAAATTCAACCAAATCAAATAAGAAAATTTGCTCTGTTTTGAGCACTCACAGTATAATTGTTCAAATTTAAGATAGCTGTATAATCAAAATGTATATATCATGATTCCTAAGTCACCATAAAGCAACAGAGCAGTTTTGATAACAATTCGAGTAGTTTATATTCTGTGGGCTTTTAAAAAAGCAGAGATATTTTGGTACAGCCGTTGTCACTTTATGATACCTTCGCCACTAGTTGTATGTTTGTAGAAAAACCTTAATTATTGCAAAGTGAAATATTGGTTAAATATATGAAGCGTTATGTTCGCGAACCTTGCAATGGAGTAATGCTGTTTAGAGATTCATTTCTATTGGATATTTTGCAGAATGTTCAAAATGGATCGTTCCATTCATATTCCAATTTCAAGAATGTTGGCTTGCATTCAATACCCAGCATGCAACGTTTCACGCCCAAAGCCAATTGACTTTACATTCGAACATACCATTGTAAGTACTGAACTTCGACATTTGTTATGCATAGCGTTTTTTAAGTCTTGATTATATTTTAATGTCCTCAAAAACTTACTCACATATGACGTATACTTTTTAATGGATGATTCTTTATAAAGTGGCTCTCTTACAAATTATAATAAAACAGCAGAAAATAAACATCACAGAGAGATTGTTTTTTGTTCAAGTTTCTTGTTGCAGAATATTTTTCACTAGTATTATCAATTTTTTGTTGTTGTATATAATGTTAGTTCGTGGTAGCGAGATTGACATACTAAAGAATACACACTATAAAACTATAATAAAGACATTTGGATGCAAAAGCGACAAGAGATTTCGGACAGTGAGGCCTTTCTGACTTGTGTATTTATCAGAGGATAACTTTCAAACTAAAACTGATTCTGAAATTATAGTATCAGCATATATACTTATTTTTATATTAATTAATCTTAGTTAATTGAAAACTATTTAATTTTTTAGACTGACAGAGCGGAAAAGATTTGTGTCCATTGGGATCTTGACGCATAGTGAGTGGATGTTTACTGAATATGAATAATGAGTATAAATATGAAAACTTATTGTTAAAAGTTGAATGAGAGAGAACATTTTAGAAGTGCTTTGATAGTAAAGTTTCAAGTTTCAATTTCATTTTGAACAACAATTCTTATCTACTACATTTTTGCTAACTATGAATTATTTAATTATCGAAATGGCTGTTCAGGATACTTGGATACTCCAGGGAAGAACGGGAGTTCTTCTCTAGAGAAACCCCAGAGGGCTGACGAGCCAAGTACCCCAATGTAAAGAACTTTGCATTGCGTTGAAATCTGAGATCAATTGCTTCTTATTCTCGTATTCTAATCACATCGAAAGCAAATATTTTGCGAAGTACCAAAAGATGAAAAGCTGTGTTTTAATTGTTTGAAATTTTGTCAAGCCTTCATGTAGCCGATGTACGCAAAAACTGACACAGGACCTTGATTGTTTTGCATGGCAGTATATGATTCTTATTTAGCTCCTTTGATCTAGAATGTTGTGTGGCAAATGTCTAACATATAGGAGACCTTGACAAAAGACAGGTGTTTTTAATGTTTCTCAGTAAGAATGCAATCTTACTATCATTTTAGTGGGACAACTTGGAAAACTTATGGATGTGTCGTTGGCTTAACAAACAAAACTCACACAATTTGCAGATGTTGGCCGTATGGAATAGTAGCTGTATTAGGAAGAGACAAACCATATTTCGTATGTACCAATTTCTCTGCTTTCGTTTCTTCGTTATGTTCCATTTTAGAAATTGAACCATCAAATCCATTTAACGATTGATCATTTGATCTATGGACACGATAACTGATAACTGATTGGTCAGAAATCGTCTAATAAAATCCCAATAAAATTGAATTATAAGTGTTATATCAAACTTTATACTTTAACTTTAGTGATACTTTCACCTGCATACTTTCAACCAATTATTGCATTCACTGAATAGGTCTTAAAGAAGAAGTAATTTCATCACCTAGGCACGAGAGAAATCATAAAAATCAAATAATTTTTTCTCCCTTTAAGATTGATTGATTGATTGATTGATTGATTGATTGATTGATTGATTGATTGGTTCTGGAAAACTCGTATGTTTACTTTCACAAGAGATTTTTTATATTTGATGAAAGGTAATCGTAGGTGAAAGAACAAAATCAAAGGTGGCCTCTGTTAAGGAGAACTTTTATTTTTTATTTATTGCTGAAACATTGACTATGTTGAACTTTTAACCTATTAAGATTTATGCTTTCTCTTAACCATGACTTTTAACCTATTAAGATTTCTGCTTTCTCTTAACCATGACTTTTAACCTATTAAGATTTCTGCTTTCTCTTAATCATGGATTGACAAATTTTTGCTTTTGTTTTTCTTTAAAGGCTCCAGAACCACCAAAAATTGCCTTCAAACTTGGAACAAATTGTCTCATGTCGTTGATATTAGTGACATTAACTTTGATTGCAACACTTTTGTTTCTATTGTTCAAAGACAATTGGATTCCTTATTTTGTGACCATTCTCAGTGACAGGTTTGTGTTTCATCTTTATTTTACATCTTTAGCTTTGAAATAAATCATTTCATTATTTCACAATTTCAGCATTTAGGATTTACTGTTTTATTGTTGCTATTACATTTTGGTACTTTACCATTTTAATACTTACCATTTTACCATTTGAATACTGCGCAAGTGTGAGATTTTATCATAGTTAACTGCTATATTTTATAGTATAGCGTATTAATATATATTACTTTATAGTATATTACTGCTATACTATAGTATACTATATTACTGCTATACTATAGTATACTATATTACTGCTATACTATACTTTATATAATTTACCCTTTTTTGTCCAAATCATCCGAATTTGCCATTTTCAGTTTTCATCATTTCTCTCTTCTTCCTTTTTTGCAAATCTCCCAGTTGATCTTCGTTGCATTTCATAACTTTGCAAAAATCTTAATTTGTTAACACATCGAGATTGGAAGCAGAATTTTTTGAATTTCTGTCGCTCGAATGAAAACAATAAAATATAGCTTTATAGGGTAGTCAAAATTTTCATGTCTCCAAATAGATGCTATGTTTCTCCATGGTTTCTCTATCCAAGTGATTTTATTGAATTTAAGAATTGAATTCAATTCTTGCAGGGATTATGATTCAGGACGTATTATTCAAATGCATGTTGTATTAAATGTTCTTTTCACGGAGGTTGTATTCTCTGGAGTCACATTTGGGATGACTGCATCTAAGGTAACTTTCTTCTATGAAATTGATGCTTCAAATTAGACTACGCACAGTGCTTTGTCTTGTTAAAGAGTTATTATAACATCCAAGAGAGTTTTGTGTGCTAAGGAAATAATTACTTGTATCCATTACGACCTATTTTACATGACTTGATAAAGAATTATTACTGCATCCAAGAGAGTTTTGTGTGCTTAGGAAATAATTACTTGAATCCATTACGACCTATTTTACATGACTTGACAAAGAATTATTACAACATCCAAGAGAGTTTTGTGTGCTTAGGAAATAATTACTTGAATCCATTACGACCTATTTTACATGACTTGACAAAGAATTATTACAACATCCAAGAGAGTTGTGTGTGCTTAGGAAATAATTACTTGAATGAATTACGACCTATTTTACATGACTTGATAAAGAATTATTACTACATCCAAGAGAGTTTTGTGTGCTTAGGAAATAATTACTTGAATCCATTACGACCTATTTTACATGACTTGACAAAGAATTATTACAACATCCAAGAGAGTTTTGTGTGCTTAGGAAATAATTACTTGAATGAATTACGACCTATTTTACATGACTTGACAAAGAATTATTACAACATCCAAGAGAGTTTTGTGTGCTTAGGAAATAATTACTTGAATGAATTACGACCTATTTTACATGACTTGATAAAGAATTATTACTACATCCAAGAGAGTTTTGTGTGCTTAGGAAATAATTACTTGAATCCATTACGACCTATTTTACATGACTTGACAAAGAATTATTACAACATCCAAGAGAGTTTTGTGTGCTTAGGAAATAATTACTTGAATGAATTACGACCTATTTTACATGACTTGACAAAGAATTATTACAACATCCAAGAGAGTTTTGTGTGCTTAGGAAATAATTACTTGAATGAATTACGACCTATTTTACATGACTTGACAAAGAATTATTACAACATCCAAGAGAGTTTTGTGTGCTTAGGAAATAATTACTTGAATGAATTACGACCTATTTTACATGACTTGACAAAGAATTATTACAACATCCAAGAGAGTTTTGTGTGCTTAGGAAATAATTACTTGAATGAATTACGACCTATTTTACATGACTTGACAAAGAATTATTACAACATCCAAGAGAGTTTTGTGTGCTTAGGAAATAATTACTTGAATGAATTACGACCTATTTTACATGACTTGACAAAGAATTATTACAACATCCAAGAGAGTTTTGTGTGCTTAGGAAATAATTACTTGAATGAATTACGAAGTATTTCACATGACTTGATAAAGTTGATCTTCATTTTTGCATTGTATGTCTAATGTTTTTGGTTCAGTACGTTTGGTTCTATCATTTCTGTCCTCTGTCAAGAAACTGCCTAAAGGTCCAACTATCTACCATTGTTCAATTATTTTTGCTATGTGTTTCTATGAACATTGGTAGGATTGTATCATCTCTCGAAAAAGAGTAAGAGTGCAGCCATATTTCGTTTTCATAAACCAATTTATAAACTAATTAACACAATTATAAAGTATCTGTTTAAACATGCCACATTTTCTTTTCTAGGGAAGCTGTTTTATCATGACTGCGATCTTTTACTACCTTTTGCAAACAGTATTCACTTGGTTGTTCATTTACACGCTGTTCCTACAAAGTAGAGTTTCCCCAATCTTTGACTCAACTCAGTACAATACCTACAAGATTTACCTTGGTATGGGATATGGTAAGTCACGTGACATGGTGCTGAATTTATTTATCTCTCTCTCTCTCTCTCTTTCTCTAATTCATAAAGAGGAACACATCACTCTGTTAATTTTGATTAATTTGATAAATATAATCTCATTGTTTAAAATAGCAGATCTGGTCACGTAGGAAAGTCTTCAAATTCGTAATATATTTTAACATAAATGATGTTAATTCTAACAAAAATGAAACTAAGTGATCTCATTTTTTGCAGGAATTCCGTTTTTCGTTACATTAACAGTTTCTGGTTTGAATTTTCAACTTATAACCAACGAGAGAATGTAAGTGATTAATAACTACAATATTATTTTGTTTCATGTTTGCAAATTTGGTGTTCTTTTTTATCGAGATTATTTCTTTAAGTGAAACCGTTGATAATTAAATGAATCTTTGGTTGCTGTGTCATAAGGTTGATATTTGCGAAGACTTATTTCTCAAATGTTTATGTTCTGTAATTATAATTAATTGGTAACCTTTGATATTTGATATTTTAAATTTATATTTTCTGCGTGTTGAATACATCATGTGAGCAGTTTTGGACAATTTCTCTGACTCTGACTCCAAACTGTTTTTTTTACTTGATTTTTCAACTAAGCAGTAGGGTTTAAGATAACTAAAATACTCTTCGGTTTCTTATTTTCAGTAAAACTTTTGGGTGTTTAGTCATTTTTTGCTAATTTTTACAGTCGTTAATTTACAGTTACTTCTTACATATGCTTTATTTCTATTTCTGGTAGGTGCTGGATTCTTTTCACAGGAACATCAGTTTGGGGATATTCTGGCTCAATATTTACCTTAGCTTTTGTATGTTTACCATTCTTCATCTTTTTATGACATTTATTTCACATTTTTGGAATATTGTGAAACTTTTCTGACTTTTTCAATACATTTTTATTACGTTTTGTTATGAAACATTTTAAAGGCATTTAAGGACTTTTTTGCAACAGTCTGTTGAATTTCTATGACATTTTTGGCACAAATTTTATTAAATTTAGTATCACATTTTTTTGACATTTTGTTTTTAATCACGTTTTTATGATTTTTTTTGGCATTTCTAGGAAATTTATCATAACATCTTTTTATGACATTTTATGACATTCTTTATCGCATTTTTTATCAACACCTTTATGACTTTTCGACATCTTTGGGGCATTTTCTATAAAACTTTTGTCACATTTTTTTGTAGCATTTTTATGAACTATTTATGGCACTTTTAGGAAATTCACAACCACATTTGTACGCCATGTTTCGTGACATTTATCACAAATTTTTTATTCCATTTCTTATCAACATATTTATGACATTTTATGAAATTCTTTATGACATTTTGCGTGAACTTTTTATGGTATTTCTAGGACATTCATTGTTGCATTTTTATAATACGATATTTTTTATGACATTTTTATTACAATTTTGTGACGTATTAATGACGTTTTTATAGCATTTTTTGTCAGTCATTTTAATGACATTCCNCTAAAGGTCCAACTATCTACCATTGTTCAATTATTTTTGCTATGTTTTTCTATGAACATTGGTAGGATTGTGTCATCTTTCGAAAAAGAGTAAGAGTGCAGCCATATTTCGTTTTCATAAACCAATTTATAAACTAATTAACACAATTATAAAGTATCTGTTTAAACATGCCATATCTTCTTTTCTAGGGAAGCTGTTTTATCATGACTGCGATCTTTTACTACCTTTTGCAAACAGTATTCACTTGGTTGTTCATTTACACGCTGTTCCTACAAAGTAGAGTTTCCCCAATCTTTGATTCAACTCAGTACAATACCTACAAGATTTACCTTGGTATGGGATATGGTAAGTCACGTGACATGGTGCTGAATTTATTTATCTCTCTCTCTCTCTCTCTTTCTCTAATTCATAAAGAGGAACACTGTTAATTTTGATTAATTTGATAAATATAATCTCATTGTTTAAAATAGCAGATCTGGTCACGTAGGAAAGTCTTCAAATTCGTAATATATTTTAACATAAATGATGTTAATTCTAACAAAAATGAAACTAAGTGATCTCATTTTTTGCAGGAATTCCGTTTTTCGTTACATTAACAGTTTCTGGTTTGAATTTTCAACTTATAACCAACGAGAGAATGTAAGTGATTAATTACTACAATATTATTTTGTTTCATGTTTGCAAATTTGGTGCTCTTTTTTATCGAGATTATTTCTTTAAGTGAAACCGTTGATAATTAAATGAATCTTTGGTTGCTGTGTCATAAGGTTGATATTTGTGAAGACTTATTTTTCAAATGTTTATGTTCTGCAATTATAATTAATTGGTAACCTTTGATATTTGATATTCTAAATTTATATTTTCTGCTTGTTGAATACATCATGTGGGCAGTTTTGGACAATTTCTCTGACTCTGACTCGAAACTAATTTTTTTACTTGATTTGTCAACTAAGCAGTAGGGTTTAAGCAGTAAAACTTTTGGGTGTTTAGTCATTTTTTGCCAATTTTTACAGTCATTAATTTACAGTTACTTCTTACATATGCTTTATTTCTATTTCTGGTAGGTGCTGGATTCTTTTCACAGGAACATCAGTTTGGGGATATTCTGGCTCAATATTTACCTTAGCTTTTGTATGTTTACCATTCTTCATCTTTTTATGACATTTATTTCACATTTTTGGGATATTATGAAACTTTTTTGACTTTTTCAATACATTTTTATTACGTTTTGTTATGAAACATTTTTAAGGCATTTAAGGACTTTTTGCAACAGTCTGTTGAATTTCTATGACATTTTTGGCACAAATTTTATTAAATTTAGTATCACATTTTTTATGACATTTTATGACATTCTTTATCGCATTTTTTATCAACACCTTTATGACTTTTCGACATTCTTTGGGGCATTTTCTATAAAACTTTTGTCACATTTTTTTGTAGCATTTTTATGAACTATTTATGGCACTTTTAGGAAATTCACAACCACATTTGTACGCCATGTTTCATGACATTTATCACAAATTTTTTATTCCATTTCTTATCAACATATTTATGACATTTTATGAAGTTCTTTATGACATTTTGCGTGAACTTTTTATGGTATTTCTAGGACATTCATTGTGGCATTTTTATATTACGATATTTTTTATGACATTTTTATTACAATTTTGTGACGTATTAATGACGTTTTTATAGCATTTTTTTGTCAGTTATTTTAATGACATTCCTCGTGACATNATTTTCTATAAAACTTTTGTCACATTTTTTTGTAGCATTTTTATGAACTATTTATGGCACTTTTAGGAAATTCACAACCACATTTGTACGCCATGTTTCGTGACATTTATCACAAATTTTTTATTCCATTTCTTATCAACATATTTATGACATTTTATGAAATTCTTTATGACATTTTGCGTGAACTTTTTATGGTATTTCTAGGACATTCATTGTTGCATTTTTATAATACGATATTTTTTATGACATTTTTATTACAATTTTGTGACGTATTAATGACGTTTTTATAGCATTTTTTGTCAGTCATTTTAATGACATTCCTCGTGACATGTTTCGTGTGATATTTTTTATCAAATTTATAAATTACATTTTAATAGCATTTAATTGTCAACGTTTTTCTGACAGTTTTATGATATCTTTAATGACATTGTTTTATCATATTTTGATCAGCGTCTTTATGGCATTTCCTATGACATTTTGATGACATTTTTACGACATATTATGCCAAATTTGTATGACGTATTTTATCACAGTTTTTGTTATCTTTTTTGTGACATTGTTTATGACGCTTTTGATCTCTTTTTTAAAAAGTTTTTATCACGTCTCATTATGATTTTATTCGATTTAGTTCTGATTTTAACATCATTTTTTGAATTAATCCAATATTGTTTCAAAATAAACATACAGAATCTATTGAAAGAAAAATATGGTTCGTGCCTCTGAATATTAAAAATTTGGCCAAGATACCAGGTGGCCCAAAACAAGCTTCACGAGCTACGTCGCGTCTTTCTTACTGAGACCACAGCATTTAGTTGGAAAGCCCAGCTACCCTTTGAGATGTTGTTGGTCAATGCAGAGCATGTTACAATAGCTTTTGATTCATCCGGTATATATATCATAATTATGATAATGTATAGTAATAATTATTCATCTTTATAAATGTTGTTGATTGTTATTTCCAAATTTAAATTCTCTGCTAATTTTTTTGAATATTCATTCTCTCTTTAGACAATCTTTTTTTAAAAGTGTGTTATGAAACTGCTAGTTTGATGCATTGAAAATTTGTTTGTTGTTAATTAGGGAAGCATCATTTTGCTATTGGTAACAATTTATCATGCACATGGAATGGAAGATGGTATACTATTGCAGTAAGTGTTCATTTTGAATTAAATTTTATTCAAATTGATTATAAAAATTTTCATGCAATTAGGCAGTTTGTTGTATTCATCATTTTCACTAAATTGAAATTGAAATATTGGATTGAATTTGTTTTCATGAACGAGAATTTTGAAAAAGTTTGTCTCTGAAATGACAATCTGCATTACGGAGGCCCAAATTGAAACTGAGACTTAAATAGAATGAAGATGGCAGAGTGAATTAACTCACAATTAGGTAAATCAACGGCCAACTATTGCTCTTATGTGCTGTTATATTGTTAACAATTGTCTGATGCAGAATCTTGTGTAAAATGATAGAGAGGCTGGTCTCATGAACTTTCAGAATTTGAGAAGCAAAAGATATTGAAGTGCTTGATATCTCTGATATGATCACAATCAATTAATCAATGTTTCGATCAATGTCAATGGGCTGTTTTTTGTTTATCAATTTTGTGATATTCTATTGTTCAAACCGTATTTAAAAAAGTTGAATTTCGATATTTTTCCAAAAAAAATTTCATTCTAAATAAACGATTACTCAGATCGCAATTTAATTATAAAATTGTTCCTTCATCACTAACAGCAAATATTTTCTTTTAAAGGGAGAAATGTTTAAAGAATATGTTTACAACCGTATTCTGTTTGTCGGCTGCTGTTTTTGGGTCAAGAGCCGTTGAAACTGGACAATATGGCGCACAGTATATGTTTTCACTCTCTAATCTACTACTGGTGAATATATTATAATACATGTATTTAATTTTCTGAAACGAATTTTACTCATATCAGTATATTGGATTCTCTAATGTCGTTCCTCATTTAAATGGCATCTGAAATTTTGTTGTTGTCATTTTATTTTCTCTCTTTACCTTGCATTTCCCCTAATTTTAATCTGCAATATTTGAAACAGATTACGTAGCATTTTAAATTTTGTATGCAATGTTAATTCACTTTTACGAACACGCGGATTATTTCCAAAAACAGTTAACTATTTTTAACTTCATTTATATTTTCATTCTCGCAATAGTGAACTAGTTTTGTTTTAATTTCTTTCAGTGCTATTCAATAGTTTTGATTTACTGTGTTCTGACACGAGAGGTAAGTTTATATGGAATTTACTTTGATAAATGTATCTGACTGTTTATTTTTTGCTCAAGAATGCGATTTCAAAGATCTCCTGATGACACTGATTGTGTGACGAATTTGACTTTATGATGTGACTTGTTGACATGATGAAATGAACCAAACCTGAAAAAATTTTAATTCATCGCCTGACCTTTTAAATATTGTTGATGATGATACTGCTCTAAGATATATAATGAAAAGAGGCCTATTTTATTGGTCTTAAAAGGAACTGGTGTATCATTTCGTGAAGCAGCTTACTTCAACTTGAGCGTCGTTTCGAGAGTGTGTGAGAGAGAGAGAGAGAGAGAATTCTCCATCATCAGGTTGAAAAAGAAGCGCATTTAGAGTGATGCAGAAAAAATGAAAGGACAAAGATTTTGAAATATTCATTCATCCTCCCTTTCAATCTATCTAATTGTACTTGGTACCATCTTAATCTAGCTCATGATGAGGTAGTCAATTTCAAAGTGAAGTCTTTTTTAAATCCCCATTGATTTGAAAATTTTGCAATATCAGTCATGCTTATGAGATATTTTGATTTGCTGGTCCTTTAATCTGGCCGTTGATGTCAAACCTGCACGTGGTAACACTAATAACTATTAGTGTTTCGTCATTAATGACTAAAAACATTTCGACTACATATTGAGTTTAATCTAAACAAAATTCCGGCGAGACCAGACAAGAAAGAAGACAGCTGGTAAAACAATTTCTAAGACAGTTTTTAAATGGTTTCGATTGCAAAATATTTTAGGTGTAATATCTTCTTAGAGCGACTTATTCTGATAAGTGACACTATAAATGATTGCAACGCTTTCGAAAGATTTTCTCGTCTCCATTGTAAATCAACATTTGCTAAGAATAGCGAAATATGATAAAATGACATTTAAAAATAGGATTTGAGTATAATGAACCACGCGATCAATAGAGTTAAGAAAAATGAAATATATTCATAATTTATGAAATGGATTGCATGCAGTATAATTTGTTGATCATAAATTAGGAGTTCTCGAAGAAGGTTTCATTGAAACGAACGTGCATAAATTTTCAATTGTATTATTTTTTCTGTGGATTATAAGGATGGGCGAATGATGATTTTAATATTTGATTATTAAAGTAAACAAAAGGATGGAATAAAAAGTAATTTTGCATTACCCGTTTAAGCAGAGACATTAAGATAAGACATTGTTAATGTATATTTTTCTTTATAGCCTGCAATGGTACAAACAAATAAAGTAGCACCCAAAGAGTAAGTCGAAAAGCATCAAATTAACATTGTTGCCTATTTCATCATTTAATTACCATTAACAATTATTTCACTTCAATGAAGTAATGTTTTCAATTTAAAGGCACCAAAAATACCTTAAGCTTTGGTTTTTTGTCATATGTTCATCTTGTTGTTTTGTTTTATGCAGGCCCGTAGCGCCTATTGGGGCCGGTCGGGCCAGGGCCCCCCAATAATTTCGAAAAGTTGCATTTTTTCTTTCATCTTGTTAAGTAAAATTGACTGAAGGAAATTCTCAAACCAAGATTCGGAAGGTTCATCCCTCTTTACATAAAAAGGCTTCATCAGGTGCAGCTCAAAGTAATAAGACGTAGCCAATCTAATGCGAAATACAAGAACTAGCAAGCACTCTTTACCTATCAAGATCTGCATCTATCCAGCAATTAAAAATGGCTAACAACTAAAACCAAGGCAGTGCCCTTTGCAAGCATTTCTTATCTTAGTTTAGTTGTCGCTAGCATTTGCATCCGTCACGCTCTTGACATTCTCTCGAAGTGAAGAGAAACACGAGAAATTGCTTGGGTATCAGTTGGGCGGTGCAAGAATTTTGCAAATCTCTGAATTTCGATTTTAGCGATGATGGGTGACCAATGGGTACCGTGGGTACCAGACCCACCCTGAAAGAAAGATTTCCCTTGGGTTATGTGTCTGGCACCCAGGGTAATATTGGATTAAAAAATGCATTATAAGCCAAAGTAAAGAATATACCCTCAACATTTTCCTACAGGTGCAGATTTTTAAAAAATCATTACCAAATTCATCTTAATGTTCATTTTTGCAATAGAAAACATGTGGTCGGGAGTGGTTTTCTAAGCCAAAGTAGAGAGCGTGACCTAAAACAAAATCGTTGTGGGGACTTCGCCTCCAGACCCCATTTTCATTACAAGATGGTACCCCCTCCAACCTAAAAAATGCTCCTACGGCCCGGGGGGGGGGGGGCGACTTGGTACCTGATGTGTTATCATGCTCGTACAAAAAAACACGGGAAAGGATGCCTTTCTTCAAAGTAGGCACAGGCCCGCGCAGGCCCGCGTTTAGGGTTGCTAATTCGACCATAATTTCAAAAAATGGTGTCCTTTTTTACATTTGATAGATCAAAAACTCTTCTGTGATGATATTTTTGATCATGCGTTTCAAAATAGAGTTCGTGACGAATCAACGAACTTAGCAGACTGGCAAGAGATTGATTACAAGGGGTAGGAGTTCGCTGTTCGAGAAGCAGTTTCCTCCTCGCCAACAAATGAGGTTGCTCTCCTCCGCCGAAACAAAAACTTTCAATTCGTTAAAAACGAGGAGAAAGTAGCTGGGTATAGGTAGGGTGGGTAAGATTTTTCCAAGAAATGCTGAAAAGTGATTAGGAGAGTCATTCTAAGCCAAAGTAAAGGTTTCCATTTTCAACAATTTTCCCAGATGTACTATCACAGAATTTTTAAGGCTTACTTACATTATGGGGTCAAGCAAACATTGGATTGTGAGAAGCGTTCTAAGACAAAGTATAAGGTCTATGCGCAAAAAAATTTCCCAATGATGGTGATTCATAGAAAACTTTTACAAAATTGTCAAAGTTTCCAATTGGTAAAGATGGGATGGAGATAGGGATTCTAAGCCAAAGAAAATGATGTTTAATAAAAATTTTCCTGAGGATGCTAACTTTTAAAACAAATTTCACAAAATGGTCAAAAATTCTATATTAATACAGCAAACATGGGATCGAGAGAAGCTTTCTAAGCCAAAGTAGAGGGCGTGTCCTCAACAAATTTTCCTTGGGGCTTCACCTCCAAACCCCCCTCAATTCAATACCCCCAGTTAATTTCCCTGGCCGCTGTCAGCGATTAGGGTACCTAAACTCGAGAAATTCAATGTGACACGGGAAAGGGTATGTTCTCAAGAAAAGTTTCCGCGATTATGTTGCACCTTTGTACGAGCATGATACTATAGGAAAGTATGGGAGTGGCCCCCCTGGGTCCTACGGGCCTGTTTTATGTCATAAAGATGGAGGCCAATCAATATGATTTGAATTGTATTCTTGCAGGGGTGAAATGTCTGCACTTGGTATGCTTGCAGAAATGGCAGTGAAAAAGTTCCAAGAAGAAAAAGAGAAAGTAGACCTTGATCGGATGTTTGGAGCAGACGACACTCCGCGAAGAGACGGAAAAGAGGCTGCATATGAGATGACATCGAGGCCAGAATCAGGATTTGGGTCTCAGAATGAAGACGAGACAGATAGTGACGAAGATCGCGAAGACGGGAGAATATTCTTCCGGTTTGACGAATATCACGAGTTACAGCAATTTGAGATGCAACAACAACAACTTAATGATCAAGACGAAGAATTTGAAAATGAAGCAACTGTTTGATTTTGATCTCATGCCAACAATGTAAATGTTTATTTGCACAACAGCAGTATACATTTTTGATATTTTGCATGTCTTTGAAAACAATCGACATTATTTATTTAGCACGGTGGAAGTAGCGAATTTTTACAGTTATCAACGGGACGTTAAAGGCTCTGTATATCGTTTCAAGAACTCGGATGATTTTGCTAATACAATAAGAAAGGAGAGAGGAGATTTGCATCAGCAAAAAAATGCGAGGCAGCAATAATTCATTTTCTGTGCAACAGAACCAACATTGATCTGCCAATACAAACACTTGGCATACAATTTTTGCTCTAAAATAAGTGATATTTTATTTTGTTGAACTCATCAATCCTTACTTTCTTCTTTCTGACAATGTTTTATTTGGTGTAATTTTTTTTAAGCTCTCCTTTGTGAGATGGAAAACTAAATTCAAACCTAAATAGTATAAAGTCAGACACATTGTAAATAGATGAATAACAAGTTTCATACGTGAAAACGTTTAGCTAGCTTTGACTGATACATCACTGAAACTTATTTATAAAAATATCACTTATGTAAATCTGGTTAGTTTGCAATAGAAAGTTGTAAAAAAATAAGTGATTTTATTTGTGTTCTATCTTGAAATTAGATTTAATTTATAAACATTGTCATGATCGTGTCTTGTTATAGCAGTTTGGATGAATTACCGAAGAGGGCATTGAAAACTAAACGACTAAACATTCATAATAATAACAACAACAATAATAATAATACTAATAATAATAATGATTATAATAATAATCTATATTTATACAGGCATGCTCGTTCAGGTTGCACAGAAACTGCTATCATTCAAGGTCCTGTTAAGTATTGTCCGACAAAACTACTTCGGGAATTCAATTTTTCCCTTTTTTTAAATAGAAGCAGGGGCGGCTGCACAATTTTTGACCCCATTTTTGTCCAAAGGTATTGTGAAAAAAAATTGATTTGTTTTATCACAGATTACGATGTTGCTGCCCAAAACAACCAGTTTGGTACAACGGTGAAATTAAACAAATCTGATGTTCTGTTATACCAAAATGCAGTCCACTGCAGTCGTACCTGACCAAAATTCTAAAGTTTAGCCTTCACTGGTTCTACCTTTGTCTGGCAAATTCATATGAAAATGATCAAAAATTCAAAGTTTTATCATAAGTGGTTCTACCTTTGTCCAGCAAAGTGACACAAAAAAGACGACAACATTAAATTCATGCAAGGCGGTTCTACCTTTGTCCGGCAAATTTAGGCCAAAAAGACCAGCATTTCAACCAAGACCACCAGTTCTAATAAAAACACATGCCTGTTTAGTGAGGGGAGGGTTGTGATTGAGCACTTTTGGCTCTGCTATACTTTGGTATCAAATTGCAAAGCAGTCTTTAATACTCTGCATTTCAGTGTTGATTTTGTGCATTAGGGCTGACAAAGAATATGCCCCCCGAGATTTTAATGATCCGATGACCCACCCCCCTTCTGATATGTCATACACTGCTGCGAGTTTTGGAAGGACAAGGACGCTATATAGGGTGTGTTTGCAGGGCCGTAGGAAGCATCTTAAACTTAGAGGGGCACGACACTTCGAGGGCACCTTTTTCATTAAGCAAAAAGGGCATTTCCTCAAACAAAAAGGGCAATTTCTCGTTTATTCCAAAATCTTGGGGGGAGGGCACGTGCCCCCAGTGCCCCCGGTTCCTACGTCTCTGTGTCTTTGATTGGCACCAATTCTGAAAACGGTAGACTTGGTAGTCTTGGTAGACTCGGAATATGTGTTTGATTGACTCCAAAATTCTCAAAACGGTAGGTTTGGTAGATTTGGAAGGCCTTCTGAACGTAACCTTCTGCTCAGTGGCGTGGCCAGGGGGGGGTATGAGGGGGCAAATGCCCCCCCCCACTTCCAATATTTCGGCTAAAATTGTAATTGAAAAATGCAATAAAAATGTCTGGGTATACCTTTTTACCCTCCCAGTCTAAAAATTTTAGACTTTTGCCCCCCCACTATTTTTGGTCTGGCCCCGCCGCTGCTTCTGCTCTCGTCTTTTCTCGTTTTCATTAGCAAACCCTCGTGGTGAATCCGAAGCCTACCGTTTCTAGATTTTTGTGTTTGATTGGAAAATATATTTCCTTCTCTGCGAAGCAAGGCGAAGTCTACGGTGGCCCACAAGTGCAAACCAAAATTCTTTTTGCTGAAACCAAAACTCTTTTTCCAGAAACCAAAATTCTTTCTTAAAAACCAAAATTCTTTTTCCAGAAACCAACATTCTTTCTTAAAACCAAAATTCTTTCTTAAAAACCAAAATTCTTTTTCAAAAACCAAATCTTTCTTTTCAAAACCAAAACTTTCTTTTTGAAACCAATTCTTTCTTTTCAAAGCCAATTCTCTCTTTTCAAAACCAATTCTTTCTTCCAAAACCAAATCTTTCTTTTCAAAAGCCAAAACCAATTCCTTCTTTTCAAAACCAAATTTTACTTTTCAAAACCAAATCTTTCTTTTGAAAAACCAAAACCCAAAACCAAATCTTTCTTTTCAAAACCAAATCTTTCTTTTGGAATGAGGAATGTGGAATGGAATGTGGAATATTGGAATAGAATGGAATGGATACCGGAATAAATAAAAATTCAAAATTGTGCCAAAATAATAGAAAAGTATTCCTTCCGTGTATTTGACTTTTACTTTTGGTAATTAGAATAATAAGTTTACTTATAGAGGAATATCATGAACGTTACCTTTCTTTTCTGCCCGGATAAGTTAAGAGGGAGACTTATCACCAGATCTCAAATATCTAACATCTATACATCCCAAGGCAGAACCTGTGCAAAGACGTGGAACGAAATCTCATTGCAAATTAGATGAGTTCCATGATTACCACGTTCAAAAGGAAACTGAAGGAATTTCTACAAAATCAGCATCCTTCCCGAAGCACGATCCCTAGGAAGACCATGGGCGGTAGGAGACGTTTGGAATGCTCTTTCGAAAATGTTGTGGTCATAGGTTGCGGTTTTTAGGATTACAGTAGCCGCGATGTTTTCATAGCGGCTTCCTGTTATTTAGTAGCCACTGGACGGTTGACCCGGCAGACGCTAATCTGCCCATCGACGATTAGCGTCTGCCGGGTCAACCGTCAAGCGGCTACTAAATAACAGGAAGCCACTGTGAAAACATCGGGTGAAAACATAAAAACATGACCCTATGACCCATGAGACCGGACCATGAGACTCAGGACCCCAGGTCATCCCCATTTGATTTTGTGTCATTTTCCCAATGAGCCTGCTGTGCTTATTCACCTCGGGTGGTCTCTGTCTGGGTTGGTTGTGTCTCATCTATGTTTGCATCTATCGTCACCTTTGCGCTGGAGGAAAGTTTTTCTCTAACAACTCAGGCAATTTTTTTTTTATCTGCTTGTAATTCGATGGGCAGTATTTGGTAAGGGTTATTAGAATGGCTGCAAAAGTTACGACAGAGTTAGGACATGAGGATGAGGTAGGCAGGCAATGCAGGCAAGGAGATACGAAATTTTATACAATGAAAGCCCGTTTCCTGTCATTTTACAAGGATTCGATAGGAAATCACAAGGTAGAATTTGAGTGTCTTTCTCCGTTCTCAAGAATCCTTCAAAGATAAGCGCAGAAGACACTGCTGTATCATCAGTCTAGGAGTCTGCATATGCGCTTTGCGATATTTATGAAAGACTAACAGAAAGAGTTTCTACAATACAGAAGGACGGAGGCACAAACTCGAACTCTTAAGCCTGGTTTCCATATGATCTTTCGTGTCGTTCCCGTCGCTCCCGTCGCTGAAAAAACGTACCAGCGACCGTAGCGACACGAACGATTTGATGGAAACTATCACTTTTTTCTGCCAGCGATCGTAGCGACGCGAGCGACACCCTGTCGCTGAGATAGGAAATTTTCTATCTCAGCGACGCGAGCGTGCCAGCGATCGAGTTTTTTTAATGGGAACCACTTTTCAAAAAGTCAGCGATCCCAGCGATCGCAGCGACGTTCTGCGCATCTGCGCATCTGAGCCCAGTCTCATTATTTTGAGCCTGTGATGCAAACTGAGCGACAGCAGCGATCATATGGAAACCATTCGATCGCTACTGTCGTTCGCGTCGTTCGTGTCGCTGAAAAATTTACCAGCGACGGGAACGACAGGAACGATCATATGGAAACCAGGCTTTATCGTAAACCTGTCATCCCTATTGAATCCTTGTAAAATGACAGGAAAGCGGATGTGATTTAGCCCATCTAACCCAGACAGAGACCACCCGAGGAGGACGACGAGCACGACGAGAACAAGCACTGACCACAACTTTTTCGAAAGAGCAATCCACACGTCTCCTACCGCCCATGATGACATTTATAATTTCCTATAACTACACTTATTTTCATAACTTCCAAAAGTAAAAGTGAAATACACAAAAAAATACTTTTCTATTATTTTGGCACAATTTTGAGTTTTTATTTATTCCGGTATGATCCCTTCCATTCCGTTATTCCAAATTCCATTCCACATTCTTCATTCGAAAAGAAAGATTTGGTTTTGAAAAGAAATATTTGGTTTTGGGTTTTGGTTTTTTGAAAAGAAAGATTTGGTTTTGAAAAGAAAAGTTTGGTTTTGAAAAGAAGGAATTGGTTTTGGTTTTTGAAAAGAGGGAATTGGTTTTGAAAAGAAAGATTTGCTTTTGAAAAGAAAGATTTG
>REGM01000388.1:164267-176450 GCA_004194415.1 Aurelia aurita
GTAAATACGCCACATACACCTACTACCCTAAATATACAGCTAGTCACTGTAAATACGCTGTACACAGAAAGAAGACCTGGAACTGCCAATATCTCGTAAATACGCCACATACACCTACTACCCTAAATATACAGCTATTGACTGTAAATACGCTGCACACAGAAAGAAGACCTGGAACTTCCTCAAACTTCCTCAAGCACTAAAGACGTTACAAGCTTCGTTCCCCAGTGGCTGTATACACAGGGGCTAGTCAGCAGTTTACTGTAGTGTAGCCTATAGGATCCTATAGGATCTTATAAGTACATTTCAGGACCTTAGAAGTTGCATACATGAAGCCCTTGCCGAATTTGGTAGGTTTGGAATTACCAATCAAACACACCCTCAGTCTCTTATTGGAGCAATTTACGTGTGATTGAGGTTGGTCCCAGCATGCTCTTCTGTGGTTGCCAAGTGTTGTTTTGTTGGGTTGCTATAGAAGAATAAACAGTAAGAAATAAAAGAGGAGGCAAGAAACGTTTAGAAGAAAATCATCGGTTACAAAGGCAGAGAGAAGACTAAGATATTAATAAGAGACGTAAATAAGACCATCAGGCATCATGTATAAACTTGATCTTCCCGTTGACATGAAAGAATCAGCCGCCATCGAAAGGCGAAGACAACGCGAGCTCGAAAGACAAAGCAGAATTTTCAATGCCAAAATTCGCACCATTGGGGTATGTTACTGTTGGTTTATGCTATGTATCTCGTTTGGTTGATGCATATGGTTTAGAATTAGAATTTTCTATGTGTTGCTTCTAAATATTTGAATGTTAAGAAACAAAAAAGCCTGCCGTAATCAGTAACACCAAAAGTGAAAGAAAAAGGTCTACTACTAGCTGCAGGTCTTATCTACTAAAACAAGGCCCTCCTCAGTAACTTTATTGTTTATGGCCTAATGAAGCAGTTTCATTGAAGCGTTGTTAGATTTAGACTTTTTATATTAACCTCTTTCTTTCTCAAACAGGTCGATCTTGAAGCTTTACAACAGCAACGTGCTGACAGAGATTGGATGGAAAATGAAGAGAGAAGGAGACATGAAGCATTTGGTTAGTTTATTATTCAGTTGTATCCTTGTGACTGATATGCAGTCTACTACCTTTATTTTTCTTGAAAATAGACAATAGAAAACAAAATGAATTTTTCTCTGCACACCCAACATCTTTTGTATAGTTGCAGTTTAGCGCTCTTGTATAAGAGAAGTAGCTAGGCACTAATCAAGTTTGGCACCCCCTAGGTATGACACCCAGACCCCATTCTCCCTTATCCGTTTTTACTTTGCGTCCACACTGCTCAGCTGTGAAAACGGAGCTTTTAGAAAACGCTAATGAAAATGAATAAATTTGAAAACGATGCGTTTTCAAAGCGATCCGTTTTCAGTGTGAACGCCAAAAACGGAGACATTTGAAAACTCTTTGCATTCCTTTTCATAGGCTGTCGATTACAATGGCCTAAAAACTCGCGATTGGCACCTTTTTGACAGTTACTAACAAATGGCTTTGTTTTAAAAAGGGGATTAACTACACCGTTTTGCTGGAGCAGTGTGAACGTCTATGGTATTCATAGGGAGCAGTGTGAACGTAGCCTGATGGTCCCCATGAACCATTCTAGCTGCAAAGTTAGAGGATGACCACAGCACCTTCAGACTGCAATTCTTTGTGATCAAGGCTCTACGGCGGAAGTACTGCAAAATATGATGCCTCTGCATACAGCTATTTTTTCACAGAGACAGATTTTTTCCAGTGATGCAAAATGCTGGCTCATCCCATGCGCAGAAGTTCTGAAACAATGGGAAATGATAGTGATTTAAAATTGTTCAATGGCATATATATAGTCTTGCCATGTTTAATAAACAATTAGCAACTAAACACAAAAATTTCTTGTTTTCAAAGTTAGTAACATGAAAATATCTTTTCAGCCAATGACATGGTAAGAAATGACAAGATTTGTGTTCTTCTTCAAAAAAGACAAGAAGAGGACTTGAGAAAGTTGAACATGAAACTGAACGAGTTCAGAAAACTTTATCAAACACCAGATAGCAGAAAAGAATGGGATTTATATGATCCTGATGGAAAAAAGAAAGACCAACCTGCGAGAGTCTCAGATGATGACCCAAGATGTGGAGTTTCAAGTTTACAAAAGTTTCTTGGAGAAGATCTCAATGAAAACGGGAGAAAGAAATTGCAACAAGAACAAACAAGGTATGAAAAGAATTCTTGAAATTGCGTGTTGTAAATTGAAATAAAGAAACATTGATTTGCAGAAAGAAGGATTGTGTGATGTAAGCAGGTATATACATGTCCAGCATTTTAGGTGACTGTTGTGCCAAAGGCCTAATAAAAAGTTTTTTTGGACCATCCCATTCTCTTGTTAGGAAATGCCCTTTTTCAAAAAGGGGCACCCAAGTTTAATCAACTGACCTCGTTGGAGTGAGGCTCATATCTCATGTTCATAGGTACTGTCAATGATTTAAATAGTAGAATTATTTCTACAGTACAGGCCTTGCACACATTAGCATGGTTTTCCTGCCGAAGAATTCTTGAGAAGATTTTTAGCTTCATAAGAATTCTTTTTAAAAGAATTCTTATCTAAATGTGAAGAATTCTTTATAATTCTTCAGAATCTCAAAAGTCCTGAGAATTCTTGTCATGTTACTGTGCGCACGGCCTATACAGTAGTGAAAATATTTGTTAATGAAGATGTGTTGTTAATTGAAGGGAATGGTGTAAACAGCAAATGCACGAAAAGATGCAGGAAGAAGCAAATGAGAAACAGGCCAAAAGATTATATGATTTAAAAGCAATAGAGCATGACCAAAGAGCATCCGAACTTGCCAGGGCAGAGCAAGAATGTCGGAGAGCAATTAACATGGCAAACAAAGAACTTAACAAAGCACTAGCAAATGAAAAAGCTGCCAAAACTGATTTAGACAAAAGCCAAGAGCAAGACGATAACATGACAGAAATTGCAAATAATGTTTTTGGAGATATGCTTACTGAAAACCCAAATGTAGCTCAAAGCGCATTTGGCTCACATCGTGTTATTCCAGACAGGTGGAAAGGAATGAGCCCAGCTGAAATTAACAACATTAGAAATACTCAACATGAACAGATGTCGGAAAAACAGGTATTTCCCATCTAACATCTCAATTTGTTTTCTATTCTCTTTCAGGGCAAAGAAATCATATTTTTGTATCCTAACAATAAGTATTGATTGTGATAAACCAATCAAAACATGCAGATAGTTGGAATGCTGGGACTACACTACTTAAATATTCTAAATTTTTTCTTGAGCCACATTCCATAGAATGAAGTATCTGCAGTACCTTAGGCAATATGTTAGTTAATGTTAATCTCTTGCCAACTTAGTTAGTATTCTTGTTTAAAAATTCTCTTAACAAAAGTGTAAATCAAGTTTTCCATGCCTCTCATGAATTCTTGTGATGGTAATATGTACAAGGCCTGTACTGTACAAGGTTTTCAGCTAAAATGAGTCATTCAACAAAAAATATAACATAATTGGTATACTAAAAGTTCAATCAAATGGGTATATATTCAATAGCAAGATATATCAAATACTGTTATGTATATTATGTAACATCAATAATGAAAAGCTAAATTTGTTGAAGTTTCCGGGTGTCCCAAAAAGTGTGCTCCCATTAAAAAAATTACCACAACTCAAATTATCAAACTTATCATAAAATTTTCTTCTGTTTTATCTGTTTTTTTTTCAATGATCCAAATATATTTTAGGTGATAAAATGTTTGTTTTCAGTACTTAGAGTATAAAATGTAAAATAAAATTTTTCACTATCCTTCAGGTCTCCAATGGTAGTTTGCATTTCTTTATGACCAAATTAGAAGCTTGATATGCAAAACTAAATGAATCTGGTAATCATCAGTGCTTTTTGCAGTATGATTCAAAACCAGGCAGCCCTAAGAAGAGCAAAATTTGCAAATTTCTAAACCAATCACGAACTCAGCTATGCCAGGGAAAATAATTTGGTCCTTGATCTACTTGCTAGAAAAAAAAATTTAGATATCGCCTATGTATTGAAATTTTAGTGATTTTCCGTACAGGGTACTTTTTTGGGATGCCCGGTATTATAATGGATATTTTTTAATGAAACAAATATATATTGGTTTGAATTAGTTTCATAGTTAATAATTATCAATAATTAATTGTTCCAAAGGTTTCTTGAAAGTATTAGGTTGTTTCAAAGATAGTAGGTTTAGAAATATAATTTAATCACAAGGGTAGCTTATGCCACAGTAAAGCTCCTTTGTTAAGGCTTATTTATGTTGAGTTTCGTTTGTTTGAAAAAACTTTCAAAAAGCATTCTATCAGATAGTTTGCTCTCATTGTGGTACCATTAAGCAGCTTTTAGGAATGAAATGCAGTAGTTTTGAGAATATTGATACTAGTCTAATAATTTTGGTTTTATTTGAGTTATATGTGCTTGCCAAGAAAGATCAGACTCTATAAATACAATACCAACATTTTTTATGCTTGTTAATAGTTTCAGGCACACAATTTGTAAATCTTTGTAATTTTTATTTAGCGACTAACTGAGGAACAAAGACAACGAGATGAAAACTGGGATAAACAAAGAATTGCGCAGGCTAAGGCAGCTATTCTTATGGAAAGACAAGAAGACAGGCTAAGGAAAGAACTCGAGAGGAAGCAAGCAGAAGAAAATTTGAGATTGGCTGCTGCACAACAAGCACAGTATGTATACATGATAGATACTACAGCATCTCAATGTTGCATGATTGATACTAAAAAATAGTTATGTTTTCTCACTTAATATAACTAATATAGCCAAAAAATGTTGTTTGTAAGGAGCCCTTTACTGTAAGTAGAAACGTTGGATGGGTTTGTTTTCCCTTTATTGGGCATATCTGGATTGTTTCACCTCGAATTAGCATTACTCTGTAGGTTAATGATTTACAACAATTGAATGCAACTTGAAGTTCAAGCAGTTCGAAAAAAAAGAAAATTAAGAAATTAAGATATGCATTGGTGAAGGGATAAGATATTTAGCCCTGCCCTGCAGTAAATAGTTCATGCTTTGTTATTTTGTTAGGGCTGAGATGCTTCAAAAGGTATCCCCATTTTGGCAACGATGATAAATCATTCAATGTACCGACCAATTTTGGAGATTAATAATTTGGTATTTAATTAATGAAGATCCTTAATTATACTTCGTAATTGTTCTTGATTTTTCAGCCACTACTTCTCAAGTTATAAGTGATTTCTTTAAAATACTTTTTCTAAAAACAGTCTAATCGATAACTATCTTCGGGTTATAAATGAGAAAATTCTCCGAGAAGAAATAGACTGTTTTAGACCAAGAACAAAACGAAATCTTATAATTCGAGAATTGGGTGGGCAAAATTCGAGAAAATAAGGCCAAGCATAATTTTAGGACTCAGAGTAAAGATTAAGTCACCAATCTTAAAAATCGGCCCAGGGTATGATTTATTGTCAGTGGCCTTTCAAAAAAGGATTCATTTTTGGTGCACCCTGTATGCCTTTTTTGTTTTTATCTGAAAATTAATCTAAAATGACCAAAAATGATTTCGTTTCAGAGTGATTAAATGTAACAATTATTTTTTCATTTGCAGCACTGATTATCTGAACAAAGAAGTCTATACAAATCCGCCTGCTGCAGGTTTCTTCGCGCAATTCAATACTTCAAGCAGATGATTATGCGAGGAAGACGTTTCTTATAAATATCTTGTATTATTATAAATGAGTTGATCTTCACTGTTACATTTAAGCTACACAAGAGTGAAAACTATAATTCTGATAGAACTCCCGAATTTGGATATCATATTTTTACTGTCTTTGAGTCTTAGAAGTGTAAATAATCAAAAAATGTTTTCTGATTGGCCACTGAACGGATTCGTCCTTATCTTTGATTCTTTGGTTCTTGATTATGTGACTGTATGACTGACCTCTGGCAAGAATGAGGGAAGGTCATTCTTTAAAAGCATCCCACCCTCATTATAACTTGATGCAAACAAAGTTTGTACTGTGACAAACACTGAATATGGGAAAACTTAGCTTCTTAGCTTTTTTTCAAAATAAAATATTTTGATATTAAGTAAAGTATGACCCACCCAATAACAGATCTCCCCGATCCCATTGATTTACATTCAATGAAAGGTTGAAAACATGAGTAAAGTCATCTCGCCTTCACACGAAAGCCGGTTGCCAAAGCAAGGAACATAGCCAAATAGCCAAGGTAGGCAAGCGTACAGCCTTACTTTTTAATGAAAAATGAGAACTGTCAAGAACAGCCACTTTTAGAAAAAAAGGTAAGCCTACAACGTTACTTTTTTGACGAAAGATTGTGTTCTCAAATAGCCAATTTTAGCGAAAAATGTACGCCTAGCCATGCAAATCGATGGAAAATGAAAAGTTACACAAACAGACAATTTTAGCGAAAAAGACAAGCCTTTAGCCAAAGCTAGGAACGTAGCCAATGAAATATGATGAAAAATGAGCTCTTTGACAAAAAGACAATGAAAATAAGCACTTTCGAAAATAGATATTTTTAGCGAAAAAAGGCGAGCCTATAGCCTTACTTTTTGGCATATAATAAGTATTTTCAAGATCGGCCTATTTTACCGAAAAAGCAAAGCATACAGCCCTGCTTTTTCATGAAAAAGAAGCACTTTCAAAAATAGCCAACTTTAGCGAAAAGGTAAGCCTATAGCCTTGCCCTTTGATGGAAAATAAACACTTCGAAAATAGTCAACTTTATCGAAGAAGGTAAGCTTATAGCCTTACCTTGTTATGGAAAATAAGCACTTCGAAAATAGTCACCTTTATCGAAGAAGGTAAGCTTATAGCCTTACCTTGTTATGGAAAATAAGCACTTCGAAAATAGTCACCTTTATCGAAGAAGGTAAGCCTATAGCCTTACCTTGTTATGGAAAATAAGCACTTCGAAAATAGTCACCTTTATCGAAGAAGGTAAGCCTATAGCCTTACCTTGTTATGGAAAATAAGCACTTTCGAAAATAGTCAACTTTATCAAAGAAGGTAAGCCTATAGCCTTACCTTGTTATGGGAAATAAGCACTGTCGAAAATAGTCAACTTTATCGAAGAAGGTAAGCCTATAGCCTTACCTTGTTATGGAAAATAAGCACTTTCGAAAATAGTCAACATTATCGAAGAAGGTAAGCCTATAGCCTTACCTTGTTATGGAAAATAAGCACTTCGAAAATAGTCAACTTTATCGAAGAAGGTAAGCTTATAGCCTTACCTTGTTATGGAAAATAAGCACTTTCGAAAAATAGTCAACTTTATCGAAAAAGGTAAGCTTATAGCCTTACCTTGTTATGGAAAATAAGCACTTCGAAAATAGCCACCTTTATCGAAGAAGGTAAGCTTATAGCCTTACCTTGTTATGGAAAATAAGCACTTTCGAAAATAATCAACTTTATCGAAGAAGGTAAGCTTATAGCCTTACCTTGTTATGGAAAATAAGCACTTCGAAAATAGTCACCTTGATCGAAGAAGGTAAGCTTATAGCCTTACCTTGTTATGGAAAATAAGCACTTTCGAAAATAGTCAACTTTATCGAAGAAGGTAAGCCTATAGCCTTACCTTGTTATGGGAAATAAGCACTTTCGAAAATAGTCAAATTTATCGAAGAAGGTAAGCCTATAGCCTTACCTTGTTATGGAAAATAAGCACCTCGAAAATAGTCAACTTTATCGAAGAAGGTAAGCCTATAGCCTTACCTTGTCATGGAAAATAAGCACTTTCGAAAATTGCCGATGTTAGCGAAAAAAGGTAAGCCTATTGCCTTAGGATTTGCAAAATTGGCTAATCTTAGAGAAAAAGGTAGGCCTGTAGCCTTAATTTTTGATGAAAAATAAGCACTTTCAACATCACTAATTTTTGCAAGAAAAGGGTAAGCCTATAGCCTTACTTTCAATGCAAATGAGCACTTTTGAAAATAGGCAACTTTACCGAAAAAGGTAGGCCTATAGCCTTACTTTTTGATGAAAAATAAGCACTTTCAAAATCACTAATTTTTGCAAGAAAAGGGTAAACCTATAGCCTTACTTTCAATGCAAATGAGCACTTTTGAAAATAGGCAACTTTACCGAAAAAGGTAGGCCTATAGCCTTACTTTTTGATGAAAAATAAGCACTTTCAAAATCACTAATTTTTGCAAGAAAGTGGTTTGCCTATAGCCTTACATTTTGGCCAAAAATAAGCTCTTTCAAAAATTAAAAATATTTGGCAAAAAAGTTAAGCATATAGCCATACTTTTTGATGCAAAATGAGTACTTTCGAAAATAGCTGATTTTAGCAAAAAAGGTAAGCCTAGAGCCTTAATTAGTGCTGAAGATGAACAAGGANTTACCGAAAAAGGTAGGCCTATAGCCTTACTTTTTGATGAAAAATAAGCACTTTCAAAATCACTAATTTTTGCAAGAAAGTGGTTTGCCTATAGCCTTACATTTTGGCCAAAAATAAGCTCTTTCAAAAATTAAAAATATTTGGCAAAAAAGTTAAGCATATAGCCATACTTTTTGATGCAAAATGAGTACTTTCGAAAATAGCTGATTTTAGCAAAAAAGGTAAGCCTAGAGCCTTAATTAGTGCTGAAGATGAACAAGGATACACAAAATTGAAAGTGTTGTTTTTAATTACTTGAAATACAAAATAAAATACGCGGAAGCTTAACAATCTATGTTAAGAAAATAGTGCAAAAGATGAACAATTAACAATACAGTCCAAACACTAACATTAATGAACCTCTTAATATCTATAATCAAGATATGATAATTTTCGTTTGATAACCTTGCTCTAACCATACTATGCTGTAATTAAAACTGACTTAAAAAACAGAAACAAAAGTGAATAAGAAGCCATTTTGAAATATCCATATATCTACCACATTTGCTAAAAGAAATTTTATCAAGAACGCCTGATAAGCGAAAACTTTTCCATCAATAAAAATTTTCAATATTTGCAGCCAAAAGTTCATTTCACCTCACTATCAAATTTCCATTACATTATGATATACGAGTAGTATATATCTCGTATGAACTTGTTGTTTTCGCTTATGTGCATGTTGTCTCTGCTTTGCTCTCTTCCAATCAATTCACTTATATGATATTTGTGGGACTACAACCCCCACTGTGTGCAACCATTCTTCATAGTGTTTTGTGGAAGATAGAATTCAAAATACAATCATAAGCAACATTTTCTAAACAATAATTAAAATTGTAACTTTATAGTAAATTAATTGAAACTAATTCTGGCCATTGAAGCTAAGGATAACAACGGTATTATCACGTGACATACCTTAATTAATGAGTAACAAAGTAAAATTTTAAAGGACAATGTCAATATTTATCTCTTTCTCGACTTAAACACGACTCGGAGGAGAAACCGCCTTTACAAATTACAAACACAACCTGTTTCCTGCAATGAAGTTGTCATAAAACGTAGTCGGAAGATTGAAATATTGCTCATACGTTTTCTTGAACTGTTCAAACCTTGAAGCATAATGTATCTCGTAAGCTACCTAACCTGACATAGTTTAAAACCAAACTCCAGCTTTCCGGATTCGTAAAAAACGCTAGACAAGGAAATAAGATTCGTGACTCTCATATCCATTAATCTTGACTCTTTTATAAACTAAAGGTTTGGACACTTTTCGCCACAATACTCTTGATAAAAAAGTATTACCTCGCATAAAGCGATTTACATCTAATTTACAACTCCTTAAAATGGCATAAGAAGCGAATTTTTAAACAATTAGAGAAACGGTTAAGAATGTTTGCGATCCTATTTAAAAAAAGGTGAAAAGGTGCAGACGATATCTCTTACTTGAAAAAAGACCTTAGTTTAAAGAAAAACTCTATAATGTTTGAAGGAAATGAAATGCGTGCTATTTATTGTGCAAAGTGTCAAAGTGCGGGGATTCTGAAAGAACTAATCGAGCTTTTTATTCCTTTCTCGAGCATTTCGAAATCAAGGATTTTTCTTAATTTCTAAATTACCTTTGTTTCCATTGATAAGAAAGATATAACCTTAATCGTAAAAAAGTACTTCGGCCTTTTGGCTGCCAACCAGACTTCGATATATTCCGCTCCATCTTGTATTCTGTGAATTCGAATTTCAAAATGCATCGCACCCAAATCCAGTATATCTGTTTGGCGCGCACCCGGTAAATCTAGGTTGAGGTATTTCGCGACAAGGGCATCTGAGACGCAAAATTACTCAAAATCTTTAGCTATAAAGAAATGAAATTTTCCTCAAGATATCTCAACAAACTTTACTTTCTACGCATCATAAAGTTTGTCTCATCTTTTACAATAGTACCGTGTACGCCAAAAAGAACTTTACATGTTTGAAAAGTTGGTTGGTTGATAGCTGAAAGACTGAAGTATTTTTTGGGATTTTTTTCATTATTTTTTTGAGCATTGTAACTATAGGTAAAAGTAAAATTAAATTTATGAAAATTAGCTTTCTTCGAAGTGCGTGAAAAAGGGCCAAAATAGCTTGATAAAATCACAAGGAACGTCATCACTTAGAGCAAGATGCAAATACATTTATTTCCCTCAGGGGTTACAAAGTGATCTTTACAAAGTTCTTAGATCATATGCGTTACAGCCTTTATAAAGATTCGATTCTTAACTCTTAAAGGGGGATGAAATGTGTTTGAGTGAGGAGATTCTTTATCACTCTGATCGAGGGTTTTAGGCCTCGTTTCACGCCTTTTGAAGTAACGGACTTTTCATAAATTAAATTTTACCTATATTCTACATGCTCAGCGAAAATAAAATAAAAAAATAATACTTTAGCCTTTTGGGTATCAACCCAAATTTGATTCATTCCAATTCATCAAATATTTTCCGTCTAACGAATTTTCAAACATGTGAAGTTCTTTTTGGCGTACCTGGAATATAACTCGTACATACAAAAATGATTTCGTAATTCTTTCTGCAAAAACCTTGTCAGTACTCAAAAGGAACCCGAGCTAATGTACGAATGTCCTAACCAATATGTAAAGGTGACAGTATAGCGTCTCGCACGCGGACACTAACGATTCGAACTTAATAATGATGATATAATTGTGAAACTAAGCTATATATTCTATCTATGTGACCCATCAACTTGATTAAAAGTTAAATAAATACTTTTGCTATTAATAAAAATAACTGCAAAACCTGTTTGCAAAAATCAGGATGCAAAAGAAGGATGTTTATGCTTACCAGTCTAAGTGGTTAATTGTACCTCTAATGCATTAAGTTTCAAGAGTGCATTTATCTTTCAATGTCCATGCGCCGGTGATATTATGTAACGGTGCATCTGCGCAGTCTCACATCCTCTGGCTTCTATTCGTAACTCGACCACGTGGTACAATACCGAGTTTCTTTGGAATCAAATCAGGGCTTCGTGACCTTGGTTCTGGGCTGCTTCCTCTTCTAGGCAAAATATCGGGGCTCTGGCTTCGATCTACTCTTGGAGAAACTCTGCAATTTAAAAAACAATATCTTCATCATCATCATCATCATCATCATCATTACTTTATTTTTACAGTAGGCGAGAATTAATTGTAGCTCAGATTTGCAGCTAATTTAAGCCTACTCTACAATACAATATACACAATATTAAAGAAAAAAAAATATATCGAGGCTAATTACACGAGGATAAAAACATAAAAGTCTATCCTGCTAGGAACCCAACCTGTGGTATATATACTTTGCAAAGCCTGCAGTTGCACTTGTCACCTTTCCAGCACCTTATTTGCTTTTTAAAAATTGGAAGGGTGCTAGAATCTTTTATCTCATGTGGTAATACCTGCCACATTCTATTTCCAAGGAAGGCTATAGTCTCGATTCCAAAGGAAGTAGTGCGTACCTTTGGAAGCTGCGCGTCGTTACCATGTCTATGTCTTAGGTTGTAACCAATGTTTCGCTGCACGAAAATTTCCTTCATGAAAGTTGGATTCAGATCGAATTTTGTTTTAAGAATTTCAGTCATAAGCAACTGCAGGTTTCTTATATGGATAGGCACCGAATTAGTTTCTTCCAAGAGAAAACCAAAATCATGTTTGTAATCTTTCTGTGCAATGCGCAGTGCCCTTTCGTGGACATGATTGATTC
>REGM01000388.1:183208-202420 GCA_004194415.1 Aurelia aurita
GGGGGGGGGGTGGGGGTGGGGTGTGGGTGGTGTGGGTGTTTTTGTTGTTCTCAAGTTATAAGAGATTTTATAAAGTGCTTCCTCTCGGAATCCTTCAAAATAGGCCTAAACTTCTGTTTCAAAGTTGCTAACAGCGATGAAAATTTCCAGCAGTTTTCAAAATTGTCAGGCTGCATTATTAGCACATTTAATCAAGGATTTTAGGCCTGTTATGATTTTGGCAAACTAAATTTTTGTATCTAACTTGACATGTTACTTACATAACGAAATCAGTTTTAATGAATAAGTAGCCAACTACAGGCTTGCAAAAGTTTCAAAATTTTTGATCCACCTGGTAGATACTTATATAGATCGGGCTCACCCCAGTTGAGGACTCTTAGAAGAAATGCTATCATTTCTCTGAAAAGGTCGTAAAAAAAGTAGCTTACAGGGAAGAGGTTCCTTCACTTCTGTGAAAGATTGCTGTTTACGGTTAGAATCGTTCGAGTTTCCTCTTTTCTAAGCCAGCCGCTCAAACACACAGTAGATTAATCGGCCTAATTCTCCGCCATCGCCCTTTTTGAGCACCCCTGCTTCTACCATAGTTCTCCGATGAATATTCATAGAAAATAAAGCCATTTTCCCTGAATTTTCTCACAGTATTCAACCCTTTTCGTTGAATTTAAAGCAATTCCCCTTCAATAAAATCAAAAACGTATTTGTAATGTAGCCAATTACCAATCCCTCCCTCGTGCCACTTTCTTTCACTAACATAGCGAGGGGTGTATCTCTGTTTCGTTTTGAAAAAGGGTACGGGATTTTTAATAACAATTGGATTTTTAATAACAATTGGATTTTTGGGATTTTTTGGGATCTTTGAGCGATTTTTCATGAATACGAATGGATTTTTATGAAAGGCGTACGAGATTTTCAAGGAGTGATCTGACATCTTCGCAGGGGATTGAGTTACTACGGGGTTCTCAAAAGGGCGAAAACTGACAATATGACTACTACCTAATCACAACACCCTGAAACGCAAAAAGAAAGCGGGAGCTTGTCGATTTCTTTCTAAATTTAACCCTGAGAGGAGGAGCAAACTTTCCTAGCATGTTGTTTTCGTTTTTGCTTTTTCAAAAACTTTAAACGAGTAAAATAAAAACATTGCTACACAAGACGAAGAAGAATTAAAAGGTACTGTCAATTCCAATCTGGTAGGCGAAGTTGGAAACTTCACAATTCTCGTGTTTATGAAGCCACGTCAAAGAAAATAGACAGAAGTCAACTCAATGGCATCAGCAGACTATTTTCGCGGGATTTTTGGTTATAGCTAAGCCCAAACTCATTTCATTTTGAATTTACTCAAAGCGGTCGTAACAAAGATAAATTATTTGGGTGCTCCATTGGGACGAGCCCCCTCTATATACTTATTTACCAATACTATGGCATCAAAACTAAACAAATAAATGGTTTAATGGGGAAGTGGTAATATCTATGACGTTCTATGGTTGCACCACATGGTTTGATAAGATGATCGAAGTCCAAACCTTATCTATGATGGTGAAGGATATGACGCCAACAATCAAAACCACTTCAAAACCTCAAGAATACCAATGTCACCAAAACAGGTTGCATGCGAGGTGAAACATGTCATCTAACTTATATGATGTAAATATTATAAAAAAGGCATGTACAATTCCCTATAAAAATTGTTGACGAATGATCAATTTTTGGACGTCACTGTCTCCGATGTCACTGTTGACAGGAATCAAAAGTACGTTTTCTGGTGCAGTTTAGGGGGTAAAGTATTCAGGCCAAACAATATTGGCAATGGAAAATGGAAAGAAAAACGTCAACAAATATAAAAAATTCAAGGGGTTCGACAATTTTGTTAGAGATAGTAGGCCAAGAAAGGGCTCTAACGTTGACTGAACTTCATTAGATACCGGGTGTCCCAAAAAAAGGTAACGGATTTGGTTGGCTCCAGCAATGTGAATATAGCTTTGATCGATGGCTAATCACTCTCAAAATGTTCCTCGATAGTTAACTTGAACATAGATACCTCGTTTGTTGGTATTGGTGCTTTGAGAGCAGAGTTATTGATCTTGATAGCTCAAATTTGTACCCGCGTGCAAACCAGAGCTTTGGCCTTTTGGCCTAAGCAAATTCTTGAGACACAGCGAATAAATCAACGATACCCTTCATAAAATTTGAAAAATATTACATATCATTACATTCTGTTTGCCAAAAATCATCCCCCAGTCACCCAATGGGCAGTTTTTTTATTGTTCTTTAANAAAAGGCATGTACAATTCCCTATAAAAATTGTTGACGAATGATCAATTTTTGGACGTCACTGTCTCCGATGTCACTGTTGACAGTAATCAAAAGTACGTTTTCTGGTGCAGTTTAGGGGGTAAAGTATTCAGGCCAAACAATATTGGCAATGGAAAATGGAAATAAAAACGTCAACAAATATAAAAAATTCAAGGGGTTCGACAATTTTGTTAGAGATAGTAGGCCAAGAAAGGGCTCTAACGTTGACTAAACTTCATTAGATAGATTAGCTGAATCATTAACAGCGGAAGATCTTTGTTATGAAAAGGATTTATTACGTATAATGATGATGCATTTGACGAGCGCAATCCACATATAAAAAAGACACGCAAAATTGAGACAGATGCCAACAATAATTCTGCATTAGCAAACTAGCAAAGTAATCTTCCAAAATACGAGGTAAGTTGTTAATTTTCTAACAACATTTTGTAAATATCCCATTCTTATAACAGCGGTAACCCAAACAAATTAATGATCATTATAAAACAATCAGAACTCGTATCAAAAGCGATCTCTTCATTTGGGAAACTTGTTCAACTCAAGTTTCTATGTAGCCTTTGCCCTTTTAAGGTTCTGTGAAACAGAATATTAAATGAAAGTTTTTGGAAAGGTTTTGACAAAACTATGATAACGCCAGAAATTGGGAAAACCGTTATTTGCACAGAAATTATTCAATAACTCTTTGTGCTTAAAAACCTCATTAGGTGGGGTGAGTGGCCGAGCGGCTTATACGGTTCCCGTTAGGTAACTGAAGTTAAGCTTGGTCGAGTGAGGTCAACATTTTGGTGGGTGACCTTCCAGATGCCTGACCAAACAACTCACTCCCCTGTCCTTCGTAAGGGACGTTAAACTACGGGTAACATGCCTGGATGCGGTATGCACTGCTCATAGTAGGCCTAAATTAGCTGTAATATAGCTAGATATCCTTTCAGCTTACTTGAAATAAAGTAATGATGATGATGATGAATAAAAAATGCGTTGGTGGGTTATTGTTGATGATTAGTACTTTTGTTACAGTGGTTTTGAGACCATCTTTTTTAAAACCTCATTTCTCTCTAAATACAACTGATGAAATGATTTTTACTTAGTAGTTGTATTTTATATTGTACCTAGTGCCGTATAAATGTCATCAAAATCTTGGCCCACGCGCTATAATGCAGTGGCAGAATCGTATGCAATTATATGCAATCAATTATATGGGGATTTCACGCATGATGTTGAATAGCATTATGTTCAGGCTCCTAGCTCCTACCGGGTGCGCCAAAAAAAACTATCCACGTTTGAAAAATCGTTTTACCTAGAGTACTGGATGGATTTGAATGAATCAAAGTTTGGTTGATAGCAGAAAGACTGAAGTATTTTTGAGATTTTTCTCGTATTTTTATGAGTACAGATAATACAGCTAAATTCGAATTTAAGAAAATTCTGTTTTTGCAAGATGCCTGAAAAAGGGCCTAAAACACTTGATCAAATCTTTCTCACACCGAACAATGCAAAATTACAGTTTTTAACGGGTATCGGATGTCGTCTGCACTTGTATTGCCATGGGATTGAAAATCTTTAGTATTTCTTTAAGAATTCATTTCCTATAACGCGGGAGAGAGATTAAATGCTCTTGCATCTTGTTCTATGCGGGAGATTTCGTACGATTTGATCGAGTGTTTTAGGCCTGTTTTCAGCCATTTCACAACAAACGAATTTTCGTAAAGTTGAATTTATCTATGTTTTCTCTGCTGATAAAAACACGAGAAAAATCACAAAAATACTTCAGTCTTTCAGCTATCAGCCAAAATTCAATTCATTCAAATCCATCTAGTACTCTAGGTACTACGATTTTTCAAACGTGGATAGTTTTTTTTGGCGCACCCGGTATATGAACCTCGTGTAGACATTTGCATGAAAACGGGGCTACGGGGTACTAATAAGCTGTCTTATATAACATGGGTATACCTTGTGACATAGCTGATGATGCTGTTTTGGAACGTCTGACTGGTTCAAATCTTCTGTCATCTTTCAAAATCAAAACAAAATACATTACAAATGATAATTGATGAATATTTCAGCCAGATAATGGGCAGAATAAAATTTCAATAATTAGACAGTTAAAAAAATATTGCATGATGACTTTCTTTCTGATGATATACAAAAATCTTTTAGAGTGAAGTCCTAATAATGAATAAATAACTAAATAAAGTTGCTTTATGATTAAATTTTATATAAAGTCTGTTTCGTTAAAAAGACCCTTACTTAAAGGCATACTGTCATGAAGCTGGTTGGGTGGATATAACAAAAAGAAAGACTAGAATTAGATAAGCTTCAGTATTTTCGATGTACATTGGGATTCATGAAGATGATAACGATCTGACTTCCTTTCGCTGTGGAAGACCTTTCGCTGTGGAAGACCTTTCGCTGTGGAAGACCTTTCGCTGTGGAAGAAAGCATGATCTGAAGGCATAACGGCTTAGTAATTACTCAAAAGGCGAAATCCTTTTTGAGTGATATCATACTAACATTTAGTAAATCACATCCACGACAGCGTGCCTTTAACTAAGCATTTTGTAACAATAGGAACGGTTGGGTTTGATTGGCACGTTAGTACAAAGCGATTATTAATCGCAAACAAAGGGATTTCTACGGCCGACTCTGAGCTGTAAATGGAAATAAGGCAAGCTGGAAAGGATGCCTTAAAACCTGAATTCACTGGTGATGTGCGTGAAAAAAATGAGTTGTTAAAAGAGAAGCCATGAGTATATACCAAAAGAAGAAGGAAATATCTAAACACTTCTAAGCCTCAGACATTATATGTATACAATTCAGAAGCTGAGAACTTGATTTCAGCTTTTGAACAAGATGAATTAAATTAAATTTAGGCAGGAATTGTAGATCTACCATTCTTCTTTGGATAAAACTGATTTCTTCTCTTAACAACCCCTATTTGCATGCACAAAAGTGAGATAGCCATCCAGATTTCAGAGTATCTGTTGCTGTTGGCTTTTGCTCTTTATATTAAACTCTTACTTACTCATAAAGGTTTACATTTTATCCATTAGATTCAAAGCGATCCAATGATTTGACAGGCATGAAGATGATTTTAAAGCAAACATATTAAAGCATTACTGATTTAGATAGGTTTATTCTTACGCACCGGATCCCAATGGATTTAAGGATTTGAAAGTTCTGAAGGTGATTTTAAAACAAACATATTAAAGCATTACTAATTTAGATAGGTTTATTCTTACGCAACAGATCCCAATCGATGTAAGGATTTGAAAGTTCTGAAGGTGATTGTGATCCATTATCGATTTCTTCTTCGTCGATTGTTTGTTGAAAGAATGATGAGATTGGAAGCAGGATTCGCCGCCCTTTAAGATTCAAGCTTATCATTTATAAGTTATCACTGAAATTTATAAGATTTCACATCATTTACTGCATATTAAGGTAATATCAACGATCATGCCATTTATTCAAAGTACAATGTTTATGAATTTATGTTGCTCTCTTGAAGAGAACAGACATGGTTAAATTGGCTTGAGACATGACTTCAAAAACAGCCTATTCGAGTTGAAATTATAAAAGCATGCACGATGAAAGCAAAGCCAAAGAAACAATGACGTATGCTAGTGGCTTCCTTATCCTACTTATAGGTCATTTCATTTAACGATGTCTATTCCCTTTGAGTATATTTTCGCAATTAAAACTTTAAATAATTTGCTCATTGAGATTAAAACACGGTTCATATCTTTACGTTAACTAAGGCTAAATATGCTGGTTTTTGATGAGATTGCAGTTTATTGAGGACGACTTTAAATGTGTATAGCTTTGATAATGTTATCATTGGTCTTAAATCTTCTTTTCATTTATTCTGATTTTATTTATTTTAACAATTTAAAATTGCAATTAAAATGAATTTCTGACTGTGATGATGTTGCTGTCTTACCTTTTCCTCTAGGCCTCCTTATTCCTGAGGAAATCGAGAAAAATCACATTAAATATTAGCACAAGAAAAGATACTACGAGCAAATTAGCACCAATGGATTCCATTTGAAACTAAATTAAATTGATACGAGACAATCAAATCATGTGAGTTCTGAGGTACCATGCACTTGTCAACATATCAATAAATCAATCAATCAACATATCAATAAATTAAACTATCAATCAATCAACCTATCAAAATATCAACGAATGAACATATCGATCTATTAACATATCAATCAATCAACCTATCAACATATTAATCTATCAACCTATCAATCAATCAACCTATCAATCAATTAACCCGTCAACATATCGATTTATCAAGATATATACATTTACATTTATCAAGATATATATATTATATACTATTGAAATCCGAAAAGCTGCAAACAGAAATATCTGTTAACATCCTTAAGAATGCAGCATTTACTTTCAACTTTTGACACAAAGATGGTTATTTCTTTTCTTCAAAACAATTTTCTTTTAATAACACCTCTGGAGGGACCATTATGGAAACGAGGTCGCACAGACCTTTTGATGCTATCCCTGCAATTTTAACCTGGGGCATTTTTAGAGTAAATTTTTAACTTTTATATTTGTAATATATCATACACTTGCAATTAGATTTCTTTTCTTTTTCTAAATTTATGTTACATTTACTTTGTATATGGCAAAATTTACATACCGGGTTAGTCAGAAAAAAGAATCCACATTTGAAAGGCCACTGCTCCCTGGATATCAAAACAATAATATTGACAAATACATTATTTAATGGTTGACATGTTCAAATATAATTTAAAATTTACTTGACTGAAATCGGCCACTCCGTTCTGAAATTATGAGCGATTTTCTGGAGGAAGTCCCTTCAAGAAACCTTTAAAACAGGCCTAAAGTCACGAGCAAATTTTCCAAATATTTCTGCCTTACAGCAATGACTTGCACATACTTTAGCAAGTGTTATCCCCTTGAGAGGATAAAATCTCCGAGAATAATGTTGTTATGTTCCCAGGGATGGCACTTTCATCCTCCCAAAGGGATGAAACGTGCTAAAGCATGTACAAGTCATTGCTATTAAGGCAGAAATATGACGGAAATTTGGTCGTGATTTTATGCCGTTTTTTAAGGTTTTTTGGAGGGGCTTTCTTGAGAAAATCTCTCATATTTTCAGAACGAAGTGGCCGATTTCAGTCAGGTAAAACTTTTAATTTATTTGAACATGTCCACTATTAAACAATATATTTACCAATATTATTGCCTCGATATCCAGGGAGCAGTGGACTTTCAAACGGGGATTGCATTTTCTGACTCACCCGGTACATACATAAATACATAGATATCAATAGTAGTAAGCAGAGCTGCAACTTTCACCAAATCATTAGCTTTGTCTGCAGTGAATTGTAAGATAGAATTGCTTTGCTTACGTATACAGTACACACCAATTACCTTGATATATGGATAGTTTTAAGTTGAAAAGAAAACAGTAATGCCTTACCAACATCTTCTACAGATCCAACAGAAGTCCTCGATGATCCGAGTGAACTTCCTGGACTTCCCTGAAATTCGCCTGATAAAAACAGCTTAAATTAGGATCAATGTAAAATTTCAAATAATGTAGCATAATGCTCCTTTGTGTAAAAAGATCGTAATAGCGAATCGTACCGGGTGTCCCAAAAAAAGTATACAGATTTGGTCGACCCTAGTGATGAGAATTTAGCGCAAATCAATCCAAAAACATTTTTAAAACATACCTCGATAGTCAACTTGAACATAGATACCTTGTTTGTTGATATTGATGCTTTGAGAGTTGAAATATTAATCTTAAAAGGAAAAATTTGCCTCCACCTCGAAACCAGAGCTTCGGCATTTGGGCCTAAGGAAATTATTAAAGCACAGTGGATAATTTCAACAATAGACTTGAAAAAATTTGAAACATGAGGAGAAAAATTAAAAATTGCAAAACAGATACGTTTTAAAAAGTATAATTTACGTGACACTAATCATCAAGGGAGCTCCAAAGTAAACTTCATTCATTTTAATATCAACAACTGATTTCACGACTTAGGCCAAAACACTAAAGTTCTGGTTTAGAGGTCAAGGCAAATTTTTCCTTTTAAGATTAATATTTCAACTCTCAAAGCATCAATGTCAACAAACAAGGTATCTATGTTCAGTTGACTATCGAAGTATGTTTTAAAAATGTTTTCGGATTGACTTATGCAAAATTCTCATCGCTAGGGCAAACCAAATCTGTATTAATTTTTTTGGGACACCCGGTAGTCTAGTAATTTCACATAAACAGTGGCGGACACTAGGGTGGCGAGGGGGTGCGTAAACAATGCTTTTCAATTAAAACAATAGCTTCGCCACCAATATTTGGCAAAGTGTCCGCCACTGTCTCGTTCTTAATACATCTGCTTTAAACTCACAGTAAAAGTTTCAATTGATACTGAAAACAGAACATTGCATTTGGCATGGGCTGTTAACGTTTGTGATGTCTAAATTAACAATCAAATTTGGACGGAAAGCTACAATCAGTTTTTTAATTAATTTGGTATTTTATTCTAATCAATCTCGATGAACTAAAGTTGACCCCCGGCGTTCGTTTGTACCTCAGATCTAAAAAACATAAACAGCAAAGTTAATGACAAAGCCAAATATAATAAGTCTAATTAGGGATTATACTGCTATTCGTGCTTTCAGGGCAATTGCAGAAAGTGTGAAAACATGGTGACAATGAATAAGCCAAGAATTAGATAGAACAAGCGCTGGAAATGAATAAAAACAGAAGAGAAAATATGAAGATACACGCACCAGAAGAATCACTTCGGTCAGACAATGAAGAGCGTCGAACGGGGATGCTATTCCCTAAAATGAAAATAATTTAAATAACAACATTTGAAATAGCTCCCGATCACATAAATCCAATAATGATGGCTCACTATACTCTGTTATACGATCTTACATCTATTCATAACAGCAAATGCTCACTGAATTAACTTGTCTCCAGTGAATGAACTTTNTGCAGAAAGTGTGAAAACATGGTGACAATGAATAAGCCAAGAATTAGATAGAACAAGCGCTGGAAATGAATAAAAACAGAAGAGAAAATATGAAGATACACGCACCAGAAGAATCACTTCGGTCAGACAATGAAGAGCGTCGAACGGGGATGCTATTCCCTAAAATGAAAATAATCTAAATAACAACATTTGAAATGATGTGGCACCCCTGCTTAGCTCCCGATCACATAAATCCAATAATGATGGTTCACTATACTCTGTTATACGATCTTACATCTATTCATAACAGCAAATGCTCACTGAATGAACTTGTCTCCAGTGAATGAACTTTACATTGTACTGATCAATGAAGAGTCATAAAGGAAAGCACGAATCAACGGCCTTAATTGTTATACTACTTTTATATGATGATTATTATTCTTACAATTATTAACATGGCTACAATACTCTTGCAACAAGGCAACTTAGATGCTCTGCCTCCTTAACAAATCTCTTTTAAGCTTCCTCTCATTCCCACAAAATGGAAATCCTTACTGACTGTTCTGACTGTCTCTCTGCCATGCTACCTCACAAGAGTAGCTCTTCCAAAACCGCGCTAAAGATCGTCAATATGTATCCACCTGGATGTTGTTATAAGTTCAGATGCACTACTTCAATCTTTATGAATCTATGTGACTTCTGAGATCAATAATAAATAACCTTCAAAGAAAGTTAAAAAAGGAGGAAAGACAAAAGCATATATCTTCCTGCACGAACCTGTTTCCCTGCCATCTGGTCTCTCATATTCCATTCTATTTGTCCTTGGTCGAATGCTGCCAGTTGGCTTAACTATAAGTAAATATCTTAAACGATCAATAATTTAATAGATCGATAGATTGATGGGAGAGTCTACGATGAAATCATGCGCAGAAGAAAATAGGCGAGGAAATACTCAAATGAAGTGACGTCTAATGTATATATATATCATTATTCCATTAAATTTTAGCAATGAGTCTTAAATAAGCAAATTTATTATGGGCAGTCATAACGTGTTAAGGGTAAAATGATTAAAGGTACATTTATAAGGATATTGTCATTAAGGGTATAGTTATTAAGGGTATAGTCATCAAGGCTCCGTTTCCATGACTCCATTTTCACACAAAAACGGAGCAGAATTGATCCGTTTTCGGGTTTCTGTTTCCATTAAAACGCTAGAAAACTAATACATTAGAAAACGGTGTACAAAGCGGACTGATTTGAGAACGGAGCTTTTCGAAAACGCAGAACGATGACGTCATTATTTCTATGCCTTTGGTGGATGGCGTGAGCAAATTATAGCTTCGTTTTCGCATAATGAAAAAGGATTAATAGGAACACCTCCGTTTTTACGAGGGGCCTTCTTGCTAAAACGGAGTACTGGAAAATGTTGAAGATCAACTGAAAACAGAGTAATTTGAAAACGGAGTAATGGAAAGAGTCATTGATAAAGTTCATAGTCACTAAGGGTATATACAGCAATTAAAAGATAGCTACCAATGAGACTGCTTCCATCCCCATCAACAAGGCGGTCTGGTGAAGTTCGAGCACCTATCATGGAAAAGATCTCCTTTGTATCTTTTTAGCAAACATCAAGAGTTTTATTACTACCTTATTTTCACTAGAACTAATTTACATTCGATTGGGGGATTTGCATTCGATTGGGGGATTTGCATTCGATTGGGGGATTTGCGCAAATGGCGGCCTAAATGTCGAAAGCTTAAAAGAAGTCCTAAATTACACCACATGATGTTATAATTGGATTCCAAATAAAAATGAAGCTTTCGTTTTGAGTGAAACTGCTCTAGTTAAGCCTTTCGTGTGCCACTATCATACACTAGATGATTCGCTAAAGATACCACGGCCCATTGCGTCTGAAATTTCTATTGATTCGATTTGTCGATGCATCATGAAATTCCCTGGCCCCATCTTTAGTGCAATCGTCTATTCAGTTAATTTGGTAAGGTACTGCAGTAAAGTGAAGTAGCAAAGAAATCCAGTCTCAAAACGGGTCCCAAGGCTTTTGTTGCGCTACTCCTAAACAATATAGTTAAGTTCGTAGTGTACTGCAGTAAAGTGAAGTAGCAAAGAAATCCAGTCTCAAAACGGGTCCCAAGGCTTTTGTTGCGCTACTCCTAAACAATATAGTTAAGTTCGTAGTGTACTGCAGTAAAGTGAAGTAGCAAAGAAATCCAGTCTCAAAACGGGTCCCAAGGCTTTTGTTGCGCTACTCCTAAACAATATAGTTAAGTTCGTAGTGTACTGCAGTGAAGTGAAGTAGCAAAGAAATCCAGTCTCAAAACGGGTCCCAAGGCTTTTGTTGCGCTACTCCTAAACAATATAGTTAAGTTCGTAGCGTACTGCAGTGAAGTGAAGTAGCAAAGAAATCCAGTCTCAAAATGGGTCCTACAATATAGTTAAGTTCGTAGCGTACTGCAGTGAAGTGAAGTAGCAAAGAAATCCAGTCTCAAAACAGGTCCCAAGGCTTTTGTTGCGCTACTCCTAAACAATATAGTTAAGTTCGTAGCGTACTGCAGTGAAGTGAAGTAGCAAAGAAATCCAGTCTCAAAATGGGTCCTACAATATAGTTAAGTTCGTAGCGTACTGCAGTGAAGTGAAGTAGCATTCGCAATAAAGATGGATACACTGGCCAAGAAAAGCAGCAAATGAACTACTTGGTTTATCAAAATCAAAATTCGATAAAAGATAAGTTCAAAATATAACTACCTTGGTTTGATCCTGTTCGCCTCGTAATGACGGGCCCAGGAGCAACTTGGACAGATCTACGTTGGGCTGGTGGGGCTAAAAAATTAAAATCATTATAATCATATTGAAGGAGATAATACGCAAGAAGGATATGATTACACTGCTGACTGTCAATAACGTCAGGTGAAAGTATAGACTATAGTCTAGAATAGTAAACTAAAGTATAGAATAGACCAGTGGAGAGGTAAAACAAATGTTGCAACTTTTTGGAGGATTGTTGCAACTTACCTAATGAAACAACTTCTAATGGACTGGCGAAACTGGCATACACATTAAGTGATGATGAACAATACAAGTCCAGACCAAAGACCAAGTTGATTTAAAATTCGGTGATATTTTATTCTTGTGAGAAAGATATGATGAAATCGTAGCTTAAAAAACATTATTTTGAGCAACATTATTTACCAAAACAACAAATTCTTAGCCAAAATCTATGAAATTCTATGAAACTTTAGAGTTCTATACGATGAAGGAGTTTTATCAAGAACAGGAGCAACCAATGTCATCAAGGAGTAGTGCGGAGTAAACATTGAATTTGATAATCATCTCCTTGTCAAGGAGTTTTATCAAGAACAGGAGCAGCCAATGTCATCAAGGAGTAGTGCGGAGTAAACATTGAATTTGATAATCATCTCCTTGTCAACACAAATTCAAAGCNATGGACTGGCGAAACTGGCATACACATTAAGTGATGATGAACAATACAAGTCCAGACCAAAGACCAAGTTGATTTAAAATTCGGTGATATTTTATTCTTGTGAGAAAGATATGATGAAATCGTAGCTTAAAAAACATTATTTTGAGCAACATTATTTACCAAAACAACAAATTCTTAGCCAAAATCTATGAAATTCTATGAAACTTTGGAGTTCTATACGATGAAGGAGTTTTATCAAGAACAGGAGCAACCAATGTCATCAAGGAGTAGTGCGGAGTAAACATTGAATTTGATAATCATCTCCTTGTCAACACAAATTCAAAGCCATTTTGAGACTCTGTATTATCTCTTGAATAAATTAACTTGGTCCTAGACACAAATGCACACAAAGAAATGTTGGAGAAAAGTAACGCAATTAAATTTTGCTTTCTAAAAAATTCCATACTTTTATTGGGTCACTTAGAAGATGAAAATTAGGAATGTGTTGAAATTAGTCCATTCACATTGATAGAGTTTGATCAAATGAAACAAAAATTTTTGTACCAGCCTCAACCCGTATAATTTTTCTAATCATATATGCTTATAAAAAGGCAAGAACCTTGCTTGTTCTTATGTTTCATGCAATTTGACAACTTACAGGTTATTTTTCGTCTTACAACGTCTTAACTGCTTTAAAGTATTCTTATGTAAACTTACAAGTGTTTACAATCTCGATTACTTCTCTAGTGCTTGGTGTAAATAAAGCTTCACGATTAAATATCGTCTGTAAATTAAAACTTTAAACAGCAAGGGGTCAATCAATCAATCAATCAATCAATCAATCAATCAATCAATCATGCAAGGGGTAAAGAGGCCTCCCTTGTCCAATCCTTTTCACCACTTACATTCAAAATTCAAACTCATTGGTTGCAATTCATCATAACCGCTCTCTTCAAATGACCCGCCATGTCCTCTGCGTCTTATGGGTGAATCTGTGAGGGCTGATGCTTGTCTTGTACGACTCATGCCACCAAATTCTAAAGCAGAAACGAATGAACGGTTAAAAGGAACTTCTTTAAGAAAGCTGAACTGAAAGTGGTCTACGGATAAATTGGAGGCTTCTTTGTAAATATCAAACCACATACAAAACTACAGACGGTTGAAAAAACTCCATGAATATTAATCAAAGATACTATTGTTTATACTGCAATGACATAAATGATAATAAACTGAAAGATGAATTATATAATGTATCACTGGAAATGTGTCTTGTTCATAGCCAACAAAAGTAGCACTGCTACCGTGCACAACCTTCCATGAGTGCAACATTGTATTTTATTCACATCAAACTCACTGAAAACAAATCAGAGCATGTCAAGAAAGCAGCATACAAATTTACCCACAGGATTCAAGCAGGTCCCAAAACCCATGGCTTTACAATTGTTCAATTAGATTTCCTACAAACTTATAACAATAGAGGCTTGGGAAAATCATTTATACATCGGCTAAAACAAATAATTTTAATTGTATTACTTTCAAAATGTAAGTTGTTACGAAACTCTTAAATAAATCTGTTTTCGAAAACTTGTCATCAAATCTTCAAATTTGACAGGATGATGTGGAAGTTTTCATTCAATTACAAAAAATAAAGAGCTAATTCCCTAACGACTGAAAGATGATTAAAGGGGTAAAATATACTTGTAAACTTTAATCCCAAATAAGCATGTGTTAAACACAATTAAACGTGCATAAGTCGGAATGGCGTTAGTCAGACTTTTTGTAAGTGCACCTGTAATGAGAGATTAATTTATACATACATACATACATACATACATACATATTTTTGATTATACAGGTTAAATCTAAGGCAGCTGTACAGCTGATGTGGACCTGTTTTAATAAAAACTAAACGATAAATTAAAAATTACAAATAAGAATTATATCTATGATCAAAATAACTACAGGAATTAATAAAGTAAATGGTTAAAATTAAAGCTTGGTAAAATCTAAATAGAAACAAAGATCAATAGAATAATCAATAAATTGGAAAAAGTCAATTCAAGTTTGGTGTTCAATAAACAAAAGAATTATCCTTGAAAGTTTCTCTGTGTAAGTTACACTTTCAATAAGACAGATGGTTTTTCAGTGCAAAGTAATCCGACTGATGCGAGGTTGACTGTGCATTGTTTAAGTACAAGTATCAATGTAATTTAAAATGCAACAATTAAACGGAAAGAGGTTCACTGGTCCACTGGTCTGAATATTCTGGTATGTTTTCCATTGATTAAGAAATCAACAAACTACATATCAGTGCGATGATGTAAAATATGAGAAACTTCGTTCAGATATCACCACCTATCACCTGATATCAGATACCAATATTATCATCACCAATATTACTAGATCGATGAATTCAGGGGAATTACTGACCACAAATAAAATTAACGAATCTTATGATTTTAACTTTAGAGTGAGGTTTTACTAATCAATAGATGACTCATTATGAGACATTCAGATTACAAGGGATAATTTTATAGTTATCGAATATTTTGCATGGATTTCTGAGCGCTATGAACTGATGTCACATAAAGTGCCTTACTACTCTTTTAATCGCCATGAAGTGAGTTAACAGCATTACCCAGTAAACTGTCATCTAATCTCCCATGAGTGTCCAAGTTTAAAGTCATAACCAAGAAACATTTACATTCGAGATAACGGGACCACAAGCGGTATATTGGGTATGCTGTGCAATTTTGTTACACTGTAACATATATGAGTCAAGAGCGTTATCTGATACATAGAGATTGGTCGCGTCAAGGCTTGCTACATGCATCAATGGCAGCGTTAAACGGCTTGAAAAAGGATAACTGGACATGCAAATTAAGTTCGTAGTAAAGTAAGCAGTAACGAAGTAAAATTGCAGTTGCAATTTAGAAAGAAGAGGAAGGAAACAAAACGAATAACAAGGAAAACGAGATTTAATAATGGAAAGCCAGATGATGATAAAAATTAAAGATTTCACGAAATGAACGTCATGCGAAGAAACAAGCCAGCAAAAAGGATTCTTTTATCAAAGACAGAACTTCAAACCTATTTCATCAAAATCTGTCATTTGATAATAGTCTGAAGCAGTAGGTGGCCTCCCATTCTGTGAGGAGAATGCAAAGAACATTTCATCTAAGAGAAAACCACACAATTAACGTTAGTTTATTTGTAGGTTAGCATGAAATACACTTGGTTTAGTTGAAATTTAAAAAATTAGTCATTCACTGAGACACCCCAGAGCTGAAAAGTAATTGTATCACCCCAATTTGGCAAAAATTACAATAGTAAACATACAGTACAGGTCTAGAACACATTAACATGGTCTTCCTGCCTAAGTAATCTCAAGAATTCTGAACTATACTTGTTCAAGAAACTTTACAGTCTTTCATGTGACTCAAGAATTTTTGTCAGAATGAGAAAAATTGTTGAAAATTACCTTATCTGTCAGAATCTGCTGACAACGTACATAAAAAATCAGAGTTTTGATTGGTCAATCCTTTTTGATCACATGAAATTGTGTCCTGTTGTGTTGTTGCTTAGTTGAAACTTCTTCACAAAAAATGCATAGACAAACTGATACTTGCATAGCTGTCAAAATTCAAACAGGTGTTGGTCAGTCATATGCAGCAGTTCCTTCCCCATTGTTTTTACATATGACTACAATATAATCTCCTGTCCCTAAGGATGGTAAAAATAGCGCTTTGGGGTACCAGCAAAACACCAAAAGCTGCTTACAGATATGAAAAGGTATTCAAATAGAAACAATATGTAAATATACCCTTGTATTTCATAAGTCAAAATATTGCATGCTGTGTTGCACATGCAGCTAAAGACTTTATTGGGACTCATAAACCTTTAAGAATACAATGGGATTCAATGCAACCCAAGAGATGAAACATTGAAATCAAAGTGATAAAATGAACTGACCACATGAACTGATCACATTTTTGCAAATACCCCCACCGTGCTTCTTGCCTTATGCTGATTCAATTCCTTTAAGAATACTTGAGAATTCTTGTCATGTTAATGTGTGTAAGGCCTGTACCATAGTTTGAAATATTTTGATATATTGCTCATCTACTAATCATTGTTTAAATGTGGATTTTGTGAATTGATAATTGTAATATTGTACATTTAAGATAGTATAACTACTGTACAGTAAGTAACATCTTTAGCAACAGATTTACTACTTGTGAAATTTCTTTCAAATTGAATTGGATTAGACATTAACAATGAAAATAAATTCATCAAAAAGACTGAGTTCAAAATCAGAAAGACCAACAAGGATAACTTTGCTCAATGGAACAAATGTTCAATTGGTATCTTTTTCATTCCTCAAAGCAAAGAACTTATCTCAAATGTTAACTACAAGAAATTCTTATTATATCTTTAAAACAAATCCAGGTTCCACAGAGATGTTACATTTCAAGATTTCGCATGCTCTGTTTCCTCATAAGATTTTAATGTTCCTGCATGAAAATCTTCATAATCCATCAAAAAACTAGATCTACTGTAAACAAAAAAGGTAAACCATTGCAACTTGGAAGGTAAAGAAATTTACCTTCATCGTATTCCCAGTCCAGACTCATAACGCTGCACATGCTTTCTGCCTGATACAGTCTACCAGGTGCTGACTCAGCATGATTTCCAAGACTGTGCTTTGTAAGCAAACTATTCAGCTTCTCTGAAAAATGCAAATTAAAGGAATTTAAAAACAGTTTTTATTGTGATGTCACTGAAATGATGCCATCTTGGCTAATCATATCTGGCCTTATTGATATGTGAAATTTAGAGCAGGACTAATGAAGTGGTGATACTGTATCCTACAGTATATTACAGAACACAGAAATACGCCATACTATTGCATAGATAATGGAAATCAGAAAAAATATCACATGGAAAGCAAAAAATGAGGTTGAAAGAGGAAAAGGAAAATAACAGTCTGACACCTTGGAAACGGAAATATTTGGTTTCAGTATGGAGAATGTGGTGAAAAATAAATAATCAGTAGTGAACAAATGCTCTCACAGAACAGACAGTCACTCATTTCAAAGTTGGAAAAACATCACAAAATTACACAGAAATAGAAATCAGAACCCTTCGCTAGGACACCCCCACAATGACCAACTTGAAATTTAGGAATAATCTAAGGATATTTTTTTAACGTTGAGCAATACAAATTAGCAGACAGCTAATAGTATATATTTAATTTCATATTTTTTATACCTTAAAGTGTGATATAATTATTGTGTTGAAAGCAGTCAAGGAAGAAATACCACAATTAAAGGAAGCAACGATGATAAATACCTTTTCTGTTTTGAATTGCAATCAAATCAAGTTTCGATACCAGTGTTCCTTTGACCCTGTTTAGTTCAGGTGTTCTGACATCCTCGTCCAGCCAAAGTTTGGGTTTCTTCACAGCTGAGATTTCTTTTTTTATTGGAGTGTCCAATAACCTAATTTTACATCAATATGAATTGAATGATAGAAATCTTGTTTAGTGGTGACAAACAGGCCAAGGATAATCAAGAACAGTTTCTCAACAATATGTTACATTGTATATTTTTTAGTTATATTGTGCTTTTTGCAAATATTCGCCTTTCACTATACATGAGATTTTTAGGAATTTTCTTCTGCATACTGATTTTAGGAAGAAGTTTTCATTTTTCATCTCAAAATCAAAGCACTCTAAAAGTGGTATTACTAAACGATGGAATCACCAAAAATGATCCAAAATGACAAAAAACGACCCAAAATCACCCAAAAGTGAGTTGAGGCATCACCACAGAAAATCACCCAAAATCGCCCATCTGGCCCGGAGCAATCTAGAGCTATACCTTGTATCACCCAGAGCTACTGTACCTAGAGCAAGCCAAAGCAACCATAAACAACAATTTCAAAAATATTTCTTACCTCATGCATTTCCCTTCTTCATGCCCTTGAATTTATGGGGCTAAAAGGCTTTGTTCCCAAAGGTTCTTTGCTTTGCATAGGAAATTGATTAAAGACTTGGTTTTAGAGGGTGTTCTGCACGACATGACCTCTTTGAACTAGTTTATTAGGTCCTTTTCATGAGGGGAAATCATGATTTTGGGAAATTGAAGCATCATTTTGTCTCTTATCTATGTATTTATTGAACCTAGATAGAAAATGTATTTTTTCCTCAATATCTTTTGAGTCGCAGTGTTTGCACAATCTTTTATCAAGGCTCAGATTTATGTGTCTCGAAGTGTACTGAAAAATGTGAAAATTCAATGCAATAAAAGTCCATGGGAAAAAGCCAATACACAGACTCTGCTCACGATTTTACTCTTGGGTCATTTTGGGTTGTTTTGGGTCATTTTGGGTCAGTTTGGGTTGTTTTGGGTCATTTTGGGTCAGTTTGGGTCATTTTGGGTCATTTTGGGTTGTTTTGGGTCATTTTGGGTCAGTTTGGGT